>JAKCPI010006117.1:0-28908 GCA_023213315.1 Euborellia annulipes
CCCTTTCGTTTTTTACCGGTATTGGTGCTCGGGTGGGTTCGGTCGGTTATTTTTATGATTCTAATAGAGTGAAAGTCCCTCTTCAATGAATTATAGGAAAAAATAAACACAAGAATTCCCAACTTATCGAATTGCCTAGATTAAATAAATTATTAATATATACTAAGAATATTTGTATTACTTTTGTTATTCATAGTGTTTTGTTTTATAAGTATTTTTATATGAATTTTGTATTTTTTGTATCCAGTTTTACCTCAATGGCCCTGTATGCCTTAAACGGGTAAATAAATAAATAAAAAAAAAAAAATTCCTAAGAATACAACAAAATGTCTTATTAATACTCGATGAAAGAAGATGGTATTAGCCAAGAACAACACCAATTAATAAAATATGATTAAAATAAAAGCTTGGCGAGAATTAATAATATACACTTTAATATGGAAATAAGCAAATATGTTGTAGGTTACCTGGAGGAGTGAGATAGTGAAAATGAAAGGTGGCCTGGATGGATACGGTTTATTAGAAGCCAGAGGATGTTTGTGGACTCGGATGCCTCGGTAGGTGTTCATGGGTTGAGAAGAGAGTGGAAATCAAAGATTGGATCATTTCTTGATGACACTAACACCAGAACTGATGTTAAATATTGGATCACTATTAGATGAAAATAACACCGGGGAGGTGATATAAATCACTTGCCCTCATCATGGCGACTGACGAGGAAGACGGCAAGGAGAGAGATGCACGAGATTTTCGCTTTGTTTATAAGCCTTGCTGTGATTGGTCAGCGAGGCTAAGCGTTGGCCAATCCCCAGAAGGCGTACATTTACTTGGAGGCTTACTAGAGGCACTTCAGAAATTGCAAGCACCCGTGACGTCAAAATAAAATATAATTTTATTAATTATAGAAATAGCTAAAAAATAAATTTTATAACTTTAATCATATATTCATCCTTATTTATATTTTCTTTAATATTATATGAATATTATAAATTTATTTATTTTTTTTACACTTTTTATGCGGGATATTTGAATTTTATTTGAAAAAATCTGGTGTGATGGTTTCACAGCACACAACTTTCTCTTACCTTTGGTAAAAGAAACATGTGACTCATATAATATATCGAGTTAGAAATTCAATATTTCTTTCATTTACCGGAAAACCTACACCACTTTCCCTCCAAACTAATTGTAAAACTTGTCATCTGCTGTTTTGGGGCGGCGAAAAAATAAAGTTCTGCAAAAAAAAAAAAAAAAAAAATTTGGCAGGCCACAAAAAAATTATTCCGTGCCCCTAAAAGAAGGTAAAATGATTTCCATGAACGGAGAAAAAATTTGCCGGAGGGTCGTCAAAATTTAGTTCCACAAAAACAAAATTTTTTCAGGGCTGAAAACTCAAGGGAAAAAATTTCCGTGTCTCTAAAAAAAAGGGAAAAAATGATTTGCATGCACAGGGAAAAATTTACTTTCCTGAAAACCAAATTTTGTTTCCAAATATGCCTATAGTTACCATGTAAAAAATATAAAAATATATATAGGGCCTATATGTTATTGTTAAATATGAACTTTAATGATAATGTCAAATATTTGACAATTTTGAAAAAGAGGTTAGCCGGGGGCCTGGCAACGGAGAAGATCAACAGTCACCACAATCGTTGAAGTTAAGTGATGCTAAGCACGGCGAAAGTTCGGGATTGGTGACCCCGAGCAATCAGCGTGTGGAAGGCCCCCGGTAGCCATCGGTACATTGTATATTAAAAATGTATAATAAATAAATAACCCCTAAATGGCCTCTGTAGCTGAAAAGGGTTAAAAAAAAAAAAAAGAGGTTAGAACATATTTTGTAAATATTTACATTTTCTCTGGACAATTGTCTTCCAGCCAAAAAAAAATAGACACAAAGTGGCGGATTCTATCCTCATGGCCAGACTATGTTAATACAGTGACTATACTCTATGGCAATAACTAACGCCATCTCTTGCCACCTAGAGTAACCCGCTACTCATTCGGCATTTAACGGGTTTTCGCACCTCAAGATTAAACAACTCTAATCCCTTGGTAATGAAGGGAGGGGGGAGGAATTTTAATTAATTCAAACTGTGTTTTATTTTTTATAATTAATAGTGTTGATTTAAATATTTACTCACCCCCCTCCCCCTCCTTAAAGCTGTGCTCCCACATTCTTCTTTTATTTCTTCATATTTTTCGATGCTCTATAACATGTTTCAACATTCTGTTACATACAGTACTTCATACATTATGACAGTTTTAATCAAGAAATTTTGCATTTGAGTTAATATCTTAATAATTTTCAAGAATTTGGAAATATTCAAAGTTGCTGAGCGTCCCACGTCCCACGCTGTTCATGCGAGTGGAATTCACTTGACTTGGTTCTTCACACTTCTCATGAGCAACTTGCAAATTGTATGTTTTTCATTGTACAAGGGTCATTTTAAAGGCAGCTCAGGACTTGCTATCAAGAAAGACTTCTTGGCCTTCCCTCTCCCTCCACACCTTCTCATCTGTAACTGGCATGACTTTTATGTGTCGTAAAATGTGTAAGGAGAACTTTTTTGTTTACCCTAGACAGCAAAGACCTCTCAGAGAATATATCGATTGAAAAAAAAATACCAACTGAATTAAAAATCAGGAGTCGCGGGAGCGACTCGTCGCCAAGAGCGGATCCAGAGGTGTTTCTCGGGGGGGGGGGGGGGTAATCTGATTTGATTGGTCGCACAGCACACAATTTTTTCTTAATTTCGGTAATTTAAAGGCGCATTCTCTTTCTTTGCCAGAATATAAATACAAATCAAATTTTTAAGTATTAAATTTTAAAATTTTACATTAAAAAATAAATTTTTTTTCGAGAAAAAGTATTTTTTTCAAATCTCGGGGGGGGAGTAATTACTCCCTTTACCCCCCCCCCCCCTCCCCCTTGTATCCGCCCTTGCGTGAAACTTTTTTCTTTCTGAGTGAATATCTCAAAAAGATTTTAAGATATCTGAGCCAATTTTTTACTTTCTCTTACCCTAGTCCCCATGACCTCCCGGGATTGGAACAAGCTCCCTGCGTCTATCTTCCCCAAAACCTACAATCTTCAGACTTTCAAGTCTAACCTCAACAGGTATCTTCTCAGATCCCGCAGTTGAGTTTCTGCTTCTCCTTTTGTTCTTATTTTCTTCTTGGCTGCATGTGACCACTGGTCATTATAGGTCTTCGGACCTTATGCACCCATTCCAAAAAAAGACTATATATGAAATAGAGAGAGAAAGTATTGCTATTATGTCAAAAATTCGATGTCAAGATTTTGATGGATATACATGTTTTGAGGTCCCCTGAGTCCAAAAAAGTGGGTCCCGCAAATTTGTCTGTGTGTGACTGTGGACATTTTTGACCATGAAGGCAATGAGCTAGGAGGTTGAAATTTTATATTTAAGTTAGGCACCCTCCGAACTCGTGTAAATAAACTTTTTAAACAAAATCAGCCAAAAAGTACTAGTACTTTACTGAGGTACTTTTTTCGATTTTTTCTCAAAATTTGCTCCAGCGATTTTTTTTTAATTCATAAATCTACTATTTCATTGATGCTCTTTAAAATGTATATTCTCATTTTGCCGATGAAATCTTCTGAAGACCACTTTACTCTTGTTCTTCATAGGAAAGATAGGAGAAATGGTTGCCATGGTAACAGAATTTAAATCTTTTTCTTTTTAGATTAAAATTCATTTTTTTTTTAAACACTCACACTTTTTTTCCCATTCACACGCATATACACAGTCTTTTCGGCAACTTAGGCAAACGATACTCGTTATTTGTAAATATATCTATTGGAGGTCCTGTCGCGTGAATATTTCGCGCCACCGATTTTCAGCTGTCAGATGCTGACATCTGAAGGCTGTTCGGAAAGCTAGTTCCCCTCCCAACATAGAAATAGAAAAATAACTTATCATTTTTTTTATAGAGAGACAAAGAGAGATTTTTTTTTATACTCTTTCTCTTTTCCGAAAATTCATCTCGTACCGAATGTACGAAATAAAAATTTTCTCTCATAAGGACTATGGAATTTTTTAAATTTCCTTCTTACTATAAATTAAATTAAATTGTTTTTATTATAAAAAATTTTCCCCTGAAATAGGCCTACTCCTTTGGTTATCACTAGAGACCGGAAAAAAAAGCATAAAAAAATGGAAAAAAAGTGCTTAAAAAAGCATAAAAAACTTGAATAAAAAGTTGTTAAATAAGCATAAAAGTTGAAAAAAAAAGCATCTCATAGAGCAATTTTTACTCCATACCAATGGCGTATACAAATTTTTTTTTAAAGAAACTAAATTTATTCCGCCCCGCCCTGAGAAAAATTTTGTTTTTGCGGAACCAAATTTTTTCACCCTGCGGAAAAAAATTTTTTTTAGAGGGCTAAATTTTTTCGCACTGCGGGGGTTTTTGGAAATTTTTTTTTTTTTTTTTTTTTGGGGGGGCGCCCCCCCTCCCCCCTTATATACGTCCCAGGTGTATGCTTGTGTGAATGGGAAAAAAGTGTGTTTTTTTAATAAAAAAAAACAAAAAAATCATAAGTATTCGTAAAATAAGTTCAAATAAGCACGAAAGGGAAAAAAAGCATGAAAACTCAAAAAAAGCAAAAAAAGCATAAAAAATGCAATCTCAATGCACTTAGTTTTCCTAATTCGTATAGAAATTAAATATCTAATGGTTGCTTATAAAATTGAGCAATAGGCATTTTGCTTAAAATCCGGTCTCTAGTTATCACGTTTAATTACTTTTTTAACCATGCTGAATGCATACAGGTGCATATGTATGTGAGAGAGAGTGGCTATGTGTGTGTGTGTGTATGTGTGTGTGTGTGGGTGTGGCGCTGCCAGCACTCTCTAGACAGCGGCCACTTGAACAATTCGCGCCTGTACATTCGCGCTTTTTTATTTGTCACTCGGCTCCGTGTTCTTTTTAACTTTTCGTTATTATTTAAATAGTATTTATTTATTTGTGTTATTCATTTAGTTATATAATAATTTGTTATAGTTTTATTTTTATGTGTGTTGTGAATTCAAAGTGATTTTCCTGACCTGGGCCTTCCTGGATGCCACTCCAACTTTTAAAGGTAGAATTTATTTAATTCCTTGAATATTTAATTATTTTCACTTGTTTTTACGTATATAATAAATATAATAATCCACTTTTAATGTTAAATGTGATGAAAAAATGACAAGTCAATCTATTCTATTAATAATACTGTCATCAAATAAATAAGATCTTCCCATCACTTGTTCATTCCATTTATTGAATGAAAATTAGTTTATTTTTATTATTTTTCTATCATTTATTAAAGTATTTAACCACCTATCTATCTACTAAAGTTATATAAATATTTATTTACTTAAATATTATTATTTTCAAGAGAGTTTATTTTCATAAACACATCAACTATCTTTGCTTTTTTACATTTGATTATTTCACTGTTTAAAAAAAATTAAACTTTTATGATTCTAGGATTTAAAATTCTAATAAAAAAATATTTAATAAATAAGAAATTACATATACAATATTTAAGATATTATATACATCGCGTGTGCAAGCAATTTATATAATTAATTATTTATTAATTCATTTACCCGAAAAAAAGTAAGGGTGTGCCGTCGAGAGTTGAATTACGGATCCATCAATTTAGGGACGGAATTAAGAACTGGTCTTATAAAATGATCGAGAAACGTTCATGGTGTATTTAATTTGCTTTCTTTGTGATTTATTCACCGAGTAGAAAGAGACAGAAAACTGTGATTCCAAGTGAGAGAGAGATAGTCCCTTAAATCATCTGCTTTCTAGACAAGGTCAAGCCGTCAGGGAGTAGGGTCCGACCGAAACAAGATTTTCAGCCGAAACCGAATATTCGGCCTCAGTCTTAGTTTCGGCCGAAACCGTAACTTGTATTTCCTATAAAAAATTCATATCATTTTAACTTTTTTTTTTTTGAAATTTTTTTTCCCCTCCGTGAAAATCATTTTACCTTTTTTTTAGGGAGACTAAATTTTTTTCCCCTCAAGTGCAAATCATTTGAACATTTTTTTTGCATGCGAGTCGTCTCATCCCATCTTTTTCACACTCAGGTTTCGGCCGGCCGAAAGTTTCGGCTACTTTTTGACCGAAACCGAAACTACGGTCGAAACCAGGATTTTTGGCCGAAACTGGCCGAAACCGTAACCGAAACCGATTATTCGGTCGGTTCCTATCAGGGAGTCAAACAATAGACTTTGGCGTCACCTTTTCTGAGAAGCAATTAAAAGGGAATAAAAAGATTTAATTCTCCGAATTGAGAAAATCGACGAGTAATTAAAAATAAAACATTTTTTTTTTCAAATAAAATAAATTCGTCCTTTTTTCCCCATAATTAAATTTTATATTTTTACTTTCTCTTACCTCTATATATATGTTAATATATATAGAGAGAAAGTATTGGTTTCATGTCAAAAATTCGATGTCGAGATTTTGATGGATCTTCACGTTTTGAGGTCCCCTGAATCCAAAAAAGTGGTTTTCGCGACATGGTCTGTCTGTGTGTGTGTGTGTGTGTGTGTGTTCAATTTTAAGCATGAAGGAATTAAGCTATGAGGCTGAAATTTTATATTTAAGTTAAACACCCACATGGGACGTGACACGAAGCTTTTGAACAAAATCGACCAAAGAGTACTAGTACTTTACTGATGCACTTTTTCAGTTTTTTTCGATTTTCTCTAAATTTGCTCCAACGATTTTTTTTTAAATTCAAAAATCAATTATTTTTTAGATTCTCAATAAAATGTATATTCTCATTTTGTGATTGAAATCTTCTGAAGACCACTTTACTCTTGTATTCCATAGAAAAGATAGGAGAAATGGTTGCCATGGTATCAAAATATAAATATTTTGCCATACTTATAAATTTTACATCTTGAAAATCGAATGAACCGTACTGTCGGAAACTAAATACATGTCGACACAAAAAATCTGGTGTGACAAGCACAGTACACAACTTTCGATTACCGAAGGTAAGAGAAAGTTGTGTGCTGTGCGCCAGTCACACCAGATTTTTATTATTATTAAATGCTTTTATTTAACTTACTCTTTCAAGGTCACCAACTTTGAGTCTTTGTTTGGGACACTTCCCGATGAACTAGAGTTGTGATATTTGATATTTAAGGGTCATTTTCGATGACGCAAATTCTGAGTTGGGTTTTACCAAAATTGACCAAACTAATGTGGTACTTTATTTGAAACCTCACGCGTATTTATCTAATTTCAAAAGACTTCCCGAAGGGCTAGGGGTGTGAAATTTGATACTTAAGAGTCATTTTTGATGATGCTAATAGTGAGTTGGGTTTCACCAAAATATACCAAACTAATGTGGTACTTTATTTGAAACCTCACGCGTATTTATCTAATTTCAAAAGACTTTCCGAAGGGCTAGCGGTGTGAAATTTGATACTTAAGGGTCATTTTTAATGACGCAAATAGTGAGTCGGGTTTTACCAAAATAGACCAAACTAATGTGGTACTTTTTTCACGCATCCTGCCTTCTTTTTTAATACTCTATAATAAAAAAGACTAAAAAGTTTAAAATAAAAATATAATAAAAAAAAACTTTTTAAAAAAAATGCTTTTATTTAAATTGAACTAAAAAGAGATAAATAATTTAATTGTTCTTGTTGAAATTGTTGAATATTTATTACTTAAAATAAAAGCGTGGGGCGGCGCTTCGAAGTGATTCCGAAGCTCTAAGTATATACAATTCCTTAAGCTATCAATATGCGCCCCACGCTTTTATTTTAAGTAATAAATATTCAACAATTTCAACAAGAACAATTAAATTATTTATCTCTTTTTAGTTCAATTTAAATAAAAGCATTTTTTAAAAAGTTTTTTTTTATTATATTTTTATTTAATTTATCTTCTTAATTATGGTAAACTAATATATAGGCGTGGGCGGCCTGAGAACGGAGAATAGCAACAGTCACCACAATCATTGGGTTAAGCGATACCAGGCGCACAGAAATCTTGGATGCGTGAACCCGATAAATTCTTTTACAACGTCCCCTGTAGCTATCTGTATATTAAAAATAAAAATCTGGTGTGACTGGTCGCATAGCACACAACTTTCTCTTACCTTTGGTAAAAGAAAGTTGTGCACTCTGCTTGTCACACCAGATTTTTCGTGTCGATTAACCTCTCTTTGGGGTGTGGAAAGGGAAGGACTTATAAAAGTTAAAGCAAATTAAAGTTTAAAATAGTCTAATTATTATTATTATTATTTTTTTTTTAAGAAACAGAACCTTTTTAGAAAAAAAGTCTGCGTACCCCCAGAGAATGGAACCGCTAATTCAGTTTATATGGGTCACTATAAAAAGCCGTCCTCTTTCATCCTTTTTAACTTCCCATCCCTTCTTCAATGGCCTTGTGAAGTTTTTTTTTCTTTTCATTAATTTATCTCAACTCATCACTCAGATTCAAGATAACCAGCTGTTGACAAACATTATGAAAAAAAAGTAATAATAAAGAGAAGAATTTTTAATAAATATTAATCAAGACTATGTAAATAAAATATATGAAATGACTAGAGACCGGATTTTAAGCAAAATGCTTATTGCTGAATTTTATAAGCAACCATTAGATATTTAATTTCTATACGAATTAGGAAAAACTAAGTGCATTGAGATTGCATTTTTTATGCTTTTTTTGCTTTTTTTGAGTTTTCATGCTTTTTTCCCTTTCGTGCTTATTTGAACTTATTTTACGAATATTTATAATTTTTTTTTTTATTAAAAAACTTTTTCCCATTCACACACGCATACACCAGGGACGTTATAAGGTGGGAGGGGGGCCGCCCCCTCCCAAAAAAATTTTCCAAAAACCCCGCAGTGTGAAAAATATAGCCCTGTAAAAAAAATTTTCCGCAGGGTGAAAAAATTTGGTTCCGCAAAAAAAAAAATTTTCGCAGGGCGGGGCGGAATAAATTTAGTTTCTTTAAAAAAAATTTGTATACGCCATTGGTATGAGTAAAAATTGCTTATTATATGCTTTTTTCAACTTATATGCTTATTTAACAACTTTTTATTCAAGTTTTTTATGCTTTTTTAAGCACTTTTTTTCCATTTTTTTATGCTTTTTTGTCCGGTCTCTAGAAATGACAAATTCGAAACTGGGAAATGAAAAAATTCAATGCCTTTAGCCCATCCCGGGTTCAAATTTATCTTAATTAAAGGAGTTTTGTTTGAAAATAGCTGGAGCTTTTTCACAAAACAATATTTTGTTTAAGATAAGAACATTTGTGAAGAGTTCATCTTTGATTAGGCAAATCGCGTCCCCTGGTCTCGAACGAGGACTTGCCGCTTTCACGATGGACGGACTACCTTTATCCTAGGTTGCTGGCCCAATCATTTGGGCAAAAGCGGGAAGACCTGGTCCGAGTACAGGGAGAGCTTTTTGGCCAACAAACACAAACTCAAATATATTTTATTGTCATAATTAAGTATTGACTGGCTAATGAACAGTCGATTTGAGCATTGAAAAAATTCCATCCTTTTCAAACATATGGCCTAAGATGCCAAAAATAAGTTTTTTAATTCATTCCAGCTTACTTTTTAATTATTTTAATTTGGAAATGAATAGAAATTTAAAGATAATAAAAATTAATTATATTTAAAGTTTTTCGTTCATGTGTATTATATGGTATTATACTTTGGTTTATATTATAAACAAAGAGCTTCGATTGAACTAAATATAATTGTCAATTTAAGTAAATGTAAGATTTATATTAATAGTAGGTCAAACTTTTCTTGGGCCCTAAACCCGGGATCTCCAGCCTATCCGGGATATCAGAGTGTTTTCCACTTGTTTCAGAACTCCATCTTTTATGACAGTGAATCATTGTTTGTTTCAAGGTTCTTAAGAGGGGTTGCTTCAATCATATCAAGAGAAGAGGATCTTAGAGAAGGGTTAAAGACTACGACTGAACGAGGGGGGGTATATATAATTTTTAAATACCCCCACCCCATATACACAAAAATATTTTTAAAATACCGGATATACCGAGGGACCGAGGCCCTCTCAAAGACAAATTTTCATTAAATTCTTTTAATCAAAATTTTTCTCTTTTCACCTGAGCTCTGAGGGGCCCGGGCTGTATACCCGTATCCCAGTATAATATACTGAGTATATGTATATAAATTTGAAAAACTTCGGGGGGTCCTGGCCCCTCGGTCCCTCCCCTTATATACGGCCCTGTGACTGAATCAAAGCACACCGATGTCCTGGATATGTTTCGATTCCCGACGGCGTGCGGACTTTTGGCCTATGATCATTATAATAATAAATCCTCCATTTATTTATTGCAATAGGCCTACAATAAATTTATAAATATCAAATTTTTTTTTACTTAAAATTTATTCATAATCAAAAAAATATATTAAGTTAGATTTCTTTTATAACTCGAGAATACATAAAAATATAGAGGACAAACAAATACATATATTTTAAGTATAATTTACAATGTCGCTAAAATATCCCCTCGAGATCGTCAAAAATTTTATGACAGTGAATCATTGTTTGTTTCAAGGTTCTTAAGAGGGGTTGCTTGAATCGTATCAAAAGAATAGGGTCTTAGAGAAGGGTTAGAGAAAATAACTGAATTGAACAAGGTTATAAATAGAATGGAATAAAAAATTTATCAATGATGGTAGACATAAGAAACATTTTGAATTGAAAATGAAGGATATTAAATTATTCATGTGTAAAACCGACAAGTAATAAAATAAATTTATTATTATTAATACTAGGAGAAGTAGTAATACTTTATCCTACAGTAGGTAAAAAGGTGTTTTTAAAATAACATATGGTTTTAAATTTAAAATTGTGTATTTAGTTTCCACCGGTATACATGTATTAAAATTCAAGATGTAATTTTTTTTTTTTTTAACACACTTTTCATTCACACTCACATTCACACACACATACACACAGTCTTTTCGGCAACTTAGGCCATTTAAGACTTTAAACGATACTCGTATTTGTATAATAGATATTTATTTGGGGTCCAGGCATTTTTATTTAAGCCATTTGATATCCAAGTGGCTTAAATAAAATCATCGGACTGCCTGGAGTCCGAACCCGCGACGTTTGGTATACGAGGTTGTCACGCTAACCTCTACGCCAAGCCCCGAGGGCCTAAAATTTATAAATATGGAAAAATATTTATATTATATTTTGTTACCATGACAACTATTTCTCCTATCATTCCTATGAAGTACAAGAGTACAGGGTGCTTTAAAAGATTTCAAGGACAAAATGAGAATATCCATTTTAAAGAGCATCTAAAAATAAGTTATTTATGAATTTTAATTAAAATAGTTTCAGCGAATTTTAAAAAAATCGAAAAAAAAACTAAAAAATTGCATCAGTAAAGTACTAGTACTTTTTGACTGATTTTGTTCAAAATCGTCGTCTCACGTCCCAGGGGAATACTTAACATAAATATAAAATTTCATCATCCTAGCTTTTTTCATTCTTGAGATTTTTTGTTCAATGACAGACCATGTTGCAAAATATCCGTGAAAAAAAAATTTCGAAATTTTTTCACAGTGATCTCCGATTGACGTAAAATTTGATTTGTGAGTGTTCTAGCTCTCACTGTGCGTAGTACTAGGGAGAGAGCTTATGCAGAGATTCCGGTCCAGGGATGTCCGTCTGTCCGTACGCATAAAAATTACGGCCTGAACTAAAGGTCGTAGAAAAATAATAATTACATATACGTATTCAGCATAAAAAACTGGTTCAGGGAAAAATACGTTTTGGTCCCTAACACTTGTGAGAGCGGAGGGCCCTTTGAATTTACTACTGTAAATTCTTTCCTAATTTTTTACTTTCTCGTACCTCTATATATATGTTAATATATAGAGAGAGAAAGTATTGGTTTCATGTCAAAAATTCGATGTCGAGATTTTGATGGATATACACGTTTTGAGGTCCCCTGAATCCAAAAAAATGGTTTTCGCGACATGGTCTGTCTGTCTGTCTGTGTGTGTGTCTGTGTGTCTGTGAACAAAATATCTCAAGAACAAAAAGAGCTAGAAAGTTGAAATTTTATATTTAAGTTAGGCACCCCCATGGGACGTGACACGAAGCTTTTGAACAAAATCAGCCAAAGAGTACTAGTACTTTACTGATGCACTTTTTCAGTTTTTTTCGATTTTCTCAAAATTTGCTCCAACGATTTTTTTTAAAATTCAAAAAATCAATTATTTTTTAGATTCTCTATAAAATGTATATTCTCATTTTGTGATTGAAATCTTCTGAAGACCACTTTACTCTTGTTCTTCATAGGAAAGATAGGAATTTCTCCTATGGTTGCTATGGTAACAAAATATAAATATTTTGCCATACTTATAAATTTTACATCTTGAAAATCGAATGTACCGTACTGTCGGAAACTAAATACATGTCGACACAAAAAATCTGGTGAGACAAGCACAGTACACAACTTTCGATTACCGAAGGTAAGAGAAAGTTGTGTGCTGTGCGCCAGTCACACCAGATTTTTTTCTATAATAAACAAAATGGGAATGTATATGTAAATTTTTTTTTTTTTTTTTGTTTATTCGGATATTCAGCCTTTTAAAATGTCTAGTTTAACTCGCTCATTAGAAGAATAAATTTTTTTCTACCTATATAATGGGAAAATTCTATTCTCATACAATATTTGTTGAAACTTGATTATAATTTATTGCAATTTCTCTCTCTATCTAATAATAATTTCCAAGTTGATAATTCAGAGGTTGGTATATAAATAGAGGATTAAATGTAATATATCATTCATTGTAAAAATTATAAAACAAGCTGGGATTAATTATAGTTGAGAAGGAATTGAAGGCCAGCCTCTTTTTGAATGGATTAGGGTCAGATCTATTACTTCCTCTTATAAAATCTACCTCTTAAAATTATTAGAATATTATATTATTAATAAATAATGTCGAAAGGAAATATTTATACTTGGCAAGATTTAATAAAATCCTGGTATGATGGTCACACAGCACACAACTTTCTCTTACATTCGGTTTTTGATGTTGTATTCCGTGCTTGTCGTCCCTGATTTTTTGTATCGACATATATTTAGTTTCCGCCGAAATATTAGAATTCAAGATGTACATTTTTACTTTCTCTAATCTATATATGTTAATATACAGAGAGAAAGTATTGGATTCATGTAAAAAATTCGATGTTGAGATTTTGATGGATATACTTGTTTTGAGGTCCCCTGAGTCCAAAAATGTGTCTGTCTGTGTGTTCATTTTAGTTTTATACAGTATTTAAGTTAGACATCCCCCTGAGCGTGAAATTAAGCTTTTGAACGAAATCGACCGATGAGCACTAGTACTTTACTGATGTACTTTTTTCAGATGTTTTTTCGATTTTCTCAAAATTCACTTCAAAGATTTTGATTAAAATTCAAAAATCAATTATTTTTTTAGATGCTCTATAAAATGTATGTTCTCATTTTGTCATGAGTTACGTCATCATCATAAACATCTATCAGGTCACGTGCCTTTTTTTTAAGTGACACATCATGAGACACATTCATGTGACACATCGATTCACATCTATTACTTTCTCTTACCTATGTATATATGTAATATATATATAGAGAGAAAGTATTGGATTCATGTCAAAAATTCGATGTCGAGATTTTGATGGATCTTCACGTTTTGAGGTCCCCTGAATCCAAAAAAGTGGTTTTCGCGACATGGTCTATCTGTGGGTGTGTGTGTGTTCAATTTTAAGCATGAAGGAATTGAGCTATGAGGCTGAAATTTTATATTTAAGTTAAACACCCCCCCCCCCGGGACCGGAAAAACAAGCTTTTAATCAAAATCGGCCAAAGATTACTAGTACTTTACTGATGTACTTTTTCAGTTTTTTTTTTCGATTTTCTCAAAATTTGCTACAACGATTTTTTTTTTAAATTCAAAAATCAATTAATTTTTAGATTCTCTTTAAAATGTATATTCTCATTTTGCAATTGAAATCTTCTGAAGACCACTTTACTCTTGTATTTCATAGGGAAGATAGGAGAAATGGTTGCCATAGTAACAAAATATAAATATTTTCCCATACTTATAAATTTTTTTTTTTTTTTTTTTTTTTTAAACATTCACACTTTTTTCTCATTCACACTCACACTCACACACACATTCACACAGTCTTTTCGGCAACTCAGGCCATTTTAAGACTTTAGACGATAACCGTTGTGATTAATATATAAATTGTGGGTTCAGGCATTTCTATTTAAGCTTATAAATTTTACATCTGAATTCATATGTTCCGTACTGTCGGAAACTAAATATATGTCGACACAAAAAATCTGGTGTGACAAGCACAGTATACAACTTTCGATTACCGAAGGTAAGAGAAAGTTGTGTGCTGTGCGCCAGTCACACCAGATTTTTTTCATTTAAAATCAAAAGAAATATGTCTCATAACGATCAGACACCAAATAAAATGTTTAATGTCAAAAAATCCACAGTGAGAGCGGGGCGCTCAAAGGGGCTTTGAATTTACTACTTTAAATTCTTTCCTACTTTTTTTTTTATCTTGAAGCCACTATATCGGCAGAAACTTATATCTCGATATCAAAAAAAAAAAAAAAAAAAAAAAGATAAATCACACCTAAAAAAGAAACTAAAATCCGCAAAAAAAATACCGACAAATCCCAAAACCATTTCTCAAATCTTTCCTCTGAAGTACAAAGTGTGCTTTAAATAATTTTTGTAGCAAAATGAGAATATACAATTTAAAGAGCATCTAAAAAATAACTAATTTTTTGAATTTTAATCAAAATCATTAGAGCGAATTTTGAAAAAATCGAAAAAAAAAAAAAAAAAACTAAAAAACGTACATCCGCAAAATTATAGTACTTTTTGACCCATTTTGTTCAAAAGCTCCAGTGTTTAAAAGTGCCAGCGGGGTATCTACCGTAAATATAAAATTTCAACCTCGTAACTCTTTTCGTTCTTGAGATATCTTGTTCTCACACAGGCAGAGGGACATACAGACAGTCCTTTTTGCTGCATTTTTTGCACCCTCTAAACGTTTATTATTTCCATTATATCAAATTTTTGGATCGCAATACTTTCCCTCTATATAGCACAACATGGTTGCCTATACTTTAGGCTGAAGAATAATTTTCATCTATTATTGTTTCCTATTTTATTAAACTAAACTTTAGGGTTGTATTTTGAGTTCGTTATCTCAAAACAAACTTAATTTCTATCATGTAATTCTAACTTATTTATTAAATAAAGGATTCCTTATTTGAATTTCTAACACCTTATTATAATATTCTAAAGATAATTCGGTTTGCATTTCTTTTCAATTTAATAAATGAATCTGAAGCTTTTGTAAGATTCCCAGACAGCCATAAAGAAGAACAAAACACTGAGGGAGGGAATGAAAGTCATTGTTAAGGAATTGATTACAACTTGTACGAAGATATTCAATTTTGCCACTAAAGAGGTTGAATTTAACCTATTTTCAGAGAGCTATAATAAACTCTTTATGATTCGATTTTAAATCAACATTACCTTTTGTTTGTCTCTTGTTCACATTTTATGAAGTCACCAAAATAAATTTAAAGAAAAAATATAGTTACTATCCATTGCCCATGTCCCACAGGGAGGGGGGGGGGAACAATTTTCGATTATTGCTGGTTTAAGTTTCATTTTTTGATTAATAAATACCAGTCAGAAAAAATTTTATTTGATTTTGATGAATAATCTATAAGATTATTTATTTTAAGTAATATTGAATTCCTGTTTCAGCACAATCTGAGGTGATTAAGTTGTGCAAAACACGGCTAAAAATTTAGAAAAATTGTTTTTTTAACCTTGGCCACCAGCCCTCGGGGCTTGGTGTAGAGGTTAGCGTGCTAACCTCGTATACCAAACGTCGCGGGTCCGGACCCCAGACATTCCGATGATTTTATTTAAGCCAATTGGATACCAAATGGCTTAAATAAGAATGCCTGGACCCTAAATAATATATATTCATAACGGTTATCGTAAATGTCTTATATGGCCTGAGTTGCCGAAAAGACAGTGTGAATATGTGTGTGAGTGTGAATGAGAAAAAAGTGTGAATGTTTAAAAAAAAAAAAAAACCTTGGCCACCATCCCCTTTTTACTTTCTCTTACCTCTATATATGTTAATATATAGAAATAGAAAGTGTTGGATTCATGAATATAATATCGTAAATATATCGCCTGCTGAAAATCGTAGCGGCGAAAGTCCGAAATTCAACTTTTCGAGAAAAGGTGTTTGAAAGTTTTATAAACATATACATTTTTTTTTTAAACACTCACACTTTTTTCTCATTCACACTCCCACACCCATTCACACAATATTTTCGGCAGCTTAGGCCATTTAAGATTTTGACGATATCCGTTATTATTTATAATATCTATTGGGGGTCCAGGCATTTCTATTTAAGCCATCTGGTATCCAAATGGCTTGAATAAAATCATCCACTTTAGTACTCAAAAGAGAAGACGTTTTAACATAGTTTGGTAGGCTTAACTCAAAAATTGAATTTTCCGACTTTCGCCCCTATGATTCTCAGCAGACAATATGTCTTTTTCAATTTTATTATAAGGACATCGGCTAAAAATAAATACTTTTGCGTATTATCTGTTTGATTTGTAAATATTATGAAAATTGCATTCGTGGAATGCTCAGCTGTTTTCTCATATTGGATGGGAGGAGTTAACGATTTGCAAAACATCTGTTGATTGTACTGAGGATGATTCTATGTCATTGGAATCGAAATATTTACAAATAAAACAGATAATACGCAAAAGTATTTATTTTTGGCCGATGTCCTTATAATAAAATTGATCATCCTTACGGCTATCTACAAACAATGTCTTTTTCATTCAGGAATTGGAAAAATTGTATTAGACGTTTCTAAATTAAAAAACAACTGTAAAAATTGAATTTTTCTAAACTTTAGTTCCGCATCAGTGCAAATCCCCATAGGAATTTAACATTGGCTCTATGGAAGGAAGAGGCGGAAAATGAATTTTAAAAATCTGAAATACATCAGTAAAGTGTATTTCAAACAATTTTCATAAAAAATTTTCATGATGTACTTTTTAAAGAAAATGTAAAAAATAGATGATTTATATGAATTTTAATCTAAAAAGAAAAAGATTTATATTCATTTACCATGACAACCATTTCCCCTATCTTTCCTATGAAGTACAGTACAAGAGTAAAGTGTGCTTCAAAAGATTTCAAGAGCAAAATGAGAATATACACTTTGAAGATTAATCAATCAATTAATTAATTGATTTATGAATTTTAAACAAAATCGTTGGAACAAATTTTGAGAAAGAAACTGAAAAAAGTTTATCAGTAAAGTACTACTTTTTGACCGATTTTGTATAAAAGCTTATTTTCACTAGTTAGGAGGTGTCTATCTTGAATATAAAATTTCAACCTCGTAGCTCATTTCCTCCATGCTTTAAAATGTCCCCACAGCACACACACACACAGACCAATTTGAGGTCCCCACTCAGGGGGATCTCTTCATCTAATTTTTGACATGATCGCAATACTTTCTCTATATTTTTCATATACCCATAGGGTAAGAGAAAGTATTTTAAATCGTTTTAATTTAGAAAATACAACTTTTCCCACGCAATCTGGGGTGATCCCCGGGGCTAGAAAGTAAAAAAATTGAGTTGCCTATATATTGGATTAATCCAATAACAAAATCAGAACTTGACTACATTTTTTTAAATTTAATTAAAAGAATTAATGACTCTTAAAATGATTTTGCCATTAAACAAATACGTAACATTAAAAATTAAAAACATTTTTTTTTTATTTTGTAATAAAAGTAAAATTTGATTTAATTAAACTGTGAAATACAAGTTTAAATTAACAACAATATATACTAGAACTAAATACTTAATTTTTCTATTTAAAGAAATCATTATTATCTTGACACTCATCAAGACCAGTTTTTTTTTTTTTTTTTTTTTTATTCTTTAACTTTACAAAGCACTCTGGAATATATTTTGACCTTTACAAATAAAAATTAAATTTTTATTATCTATTTAATATTTACATCCATTTAATTAAATCTTGCTTGTATGAGTGAGACTTGTCGCTGTTGAACGTGTCCAATGAACTTTTTTCAAGGCTACATTTTTTTTTTTATTTATAAAATTTTTTTTCTTTTTGAAGAGTGATCTTCCATTTTCATTTATGACCGCTTGATGTAGTTTTCACATCTCATTTAAAAAACGATTTATGTTTTAAAAATGTCAAAGTTTGATTATCCAGGTGTTAAAAAAATACTAAATAAATGTTTTTGATAAAAAGAGGATTGAAATTATAATATCCCAAAAATTAAAAAAAGTGGTGTGTGTACTTATGTACGCGTTAGAAGTTATACTTCTTTGGAGTATGAAAAAAAATTTAAAATAATAAAAATGCTGTACTGATCGAAGTTTTATATTAAAATCAAACAACAATCAAAAAGGTTTCAAAGATTTTATTAAAGTAACAAGTGACTAGTTCTTTTTCTTTCGATATTAGCTCTTTGTTCATGATTCTTTTGGTCTTCGATCCTGATTCTTTCGGTCTTCCATTCGTTCTTTTTATTTTATTTTGAAACAAAGAGCGCCAGAGAGCGCTGGTGTTCTTTCTATTTTATTTTTTAAACAAAATACATTTTGGTCCCTTTAGATAATAAAATATTATTAAATTATTAATAATTTAATTTTTGGATTTGAAAATAACAACACGTTTTGTCAAATATAACTTCATCAGTCGTTTTCACAAATTCACTCTCATCAATCTCATCAAATCGCGCCAAAAGAAGTATAACTTCAAAAATAAAAATAATTTTTCAAATGCAGTATTTAATTATGAACTTTGAAAAAAAAAAATGGATGATTTTAATCTTCTTAAGCACATTATAAATAAATGATTACATTTGATATCTAAGTCTGAAATTTGTAAAAATGTTTATCAAATGTTGATAATATATATAAAATAACTATAATGAAGAGTCAAGGTTCTCACGGATGATAAGCTGTCTGTACTTAAGTGAGAGCAAAACGGAAATTTCATATCTAGTTGCTAAGAAAATAGTAAAATTTTATCACAAGAAAAAAAAAATCGTGGATAATACTTTCTTCTTGAAAAATTTCCATTCTATTCTGAATTTGTAATGTTTTATACTTTATTCGAATCATTCATCAAAAATAATAAATAAACAATACAAAGATTATTTTTTCTTAATTTAAATGAGAAATGAATTTATAAAAATTTAAATAATTTCAGGTGCATGTAATAAAATTTATTACTATCAATTCATAGGCTTTCCACGCTTTTAAGAGAAGGAAGAAAATTGATATTTAGATCTTGTCTTTTAATTTTATAGCAGTTTTATCGAAGAAATCCTTGTGAACATGCAAGAAGTTTAGGGAATACTAAAATAGTATAAGACGCAATGTTTTAAAATAAATAAATATAAAATGGAAAAAAAGTATTTATTGAGTGTTAAATCATTACTTAGAGAGAAATTAGCTTAAAATAATCTTTTTATTAAATTGCATTTAGAAGATAGATAGATAATTAAATAATAAAATTAATAATTAAACGAGTTACCCACTCTAAGACTGGCATTCTATACTTTGATTAAATTCTTCAAATCGTTGAATGATTTGCGCAAAATTCTGTTTCTACTTCATTTATAATAATTTATAATTGTTTTAAAAATCAAAAACGAGACAAGAGAATAATAATTTGCTGAAAAGGTGCTCGAGAAATTACTTGGCACAATGTACGAGGTGGATTGTTGATAAAAACAATTGTTATTTTTAAAGTTCCTTTGCCCTCGGGGCTTGGTGTAGAGGTTAGCGTGCTAACCTCGTAAAGCAAACGTCACGGGTTCGGACCCCAGGCAGTCCGATGATTTTATTTAAGCCATTTGGATACCAAATGGCTTAAATAGAAATATCTGGACCCCCAATAGATACTTTCATGAAATAACGGTTATCGTCAAGTCTTATATACACTGTATATATATAGTTGCCGAGCCGAAATTTTGCAAATTCAATTTAAATAAATTTTGTCGCCTGAGACGGGATGCGAACCCGCGAGCCTTCCTACTTAAGGCCAGCACGCTAACCCCTACACCAAGGTCAGAGGGCTCTAACTATATACTAAGCAAACCTATATATTTTCAAATAATGATTGTGTCAATTCTTGAATTTTTAATCTGATAAGATTTAATGTGATCCTATGTAACAAAAAAAATTTTGTATTAAAGGCCTTGATAATGGTTCCTTCTGTAACCGAATCCATTCAAAAAATTTTTATTACATAGGATCACAAAAATCTTATCAGATTAAAAATTCTACAATTAACACAATCATTATTAGAAAATATATATGCATAGTATATAATTAGATTTTCACCCACCTTAGTTCCCAAATGTTTTCGAATTTTTGTGATCTTATGTAAAAAAAAATTTTTAATTGCAGGCCTTAAAAATGGTTCATTCGGTAATCGAAGTCATTATAATTGCGCAAAATGGTCGGCCAATTTAAGTTTTCCACAATAAAAGCTACTTTAAAAATAACAATTGTTTTTATGAGCAATCTACCTACTAAACAGTTTGACAAGTAATTTCTCGAGCAGTTTTTCAGCAAATTTATAGTAGACCTATATAGGACCGAAACTGAAAATTTTGCGCAAATCAGTTTTTATAGGGAATAAAGATTTTAAAAAAAAAAATACTTCCAAAATAATTTTTTTTAAAAAAAGGGGGGGTAAATTTTCTTTGGGTTTTTTTTAAAAATTTTCGACTTTTGTGGGTTTTGGAAAGCCCCCTATTTTTCCCCCTTTTTCTTCCCCCCCCCCCCCCCCCCCCCCCCCCACGACATGCAAAATAAAAAAAAAAAAATTTTTTTATTTTTTTAGTCACCAAAAGAAAAACAGGGCCTAAATTTGTTGACCGATAGGGATATACCTAGAGATAGCAGGTGTAGATATAAAGCGAAGAAAAAAGAAAACTCTTTGTTCAACTTCGTTTAATAATATTTAAAGGGAATCTTGAAATTGCTTGTTAAAAGATTGGAAAAAAGGTTTTTTATATTATAATTTGATTGATTTCCATGGATTTCAATGAGGCTTGAAAAATGGCATTCACTGACTGAGTTTAGTAAACATTTAATGATATTTAATTAATATCCTAAGAAGTAATTTATATAAAGTAAAAAAGTGACTTTGATTTATTTTCAGCGTGACTAATAACTAATAATTTTATATTTTCTTTATAATTTTAAACTATTACTCTAATTTAAATATTTAAAGTTGAAAAAAAATGTAAATTACTTGAACAAATTATTATAATTAACATTTTCTCAAATAAAAAGAAAATAATAATAATTTCTTTGTTTTATTTTAGAAATATACTTTATTAGCTTGTCTATAAAAAAGTGAATTACTCTGAAGATGCAAGGAGTTTTCGCTAAAATAAAATCGATCCGTCAATAGAATATAAATCGCTAGATTAAAGTAATAAAAAATTTTTGAAATTGATCTATATGGAGTACTTTCTAATCGCCCTAAGTAGATATCAATTTCAAATTTTTAAATTAAAAAAATACTATATTTATATTTTAATTTTTGAGTATATTGACAAAAAAAATTCAAATAATTTGTGATTTGAACTAGTAATGGACCTAACTATACATCTAAATGTTGGAATTCACTGGTGACATCTCAAAGAGGGGAACTTTACACAATTTCATCGTTTGTCTGTGACTTTAAAGTTAAGGAAGCCAAAGTTTTTTAAAAATGAATATATTTGATTTTTAGAGTAGTGACATTTTAGAAAGTGATTAAATAAAAAAAAAAAAACTAAAAATGATATGTCATAAAAATACTAGAGCAGCGTTTACCAAACTGTGAGGCCCGCCTCCCTAGGGAGACGCGGACTAGTCTAAGGGGGAGGCTCGAATATTGGCCACCAGGACCAATTTTCCAAATGATTGCTAGTTTTAATATAAATAAGAATAAATAAAAAAAAAATATTTTTATATAAATTTATATTTTTTAGCATTAAAAATTTTTGTTTTTGTATTATTACTTTCTCTTACCTATGTATATATGTAATATATATATAGAGAGAAAGTATTGGATTCATGTCAAAAATTCGATGTCGAGATTTTGATGGATCTTCACGTTTTGAGGTCCCCTGAATCCAAAAAAGTGGTTTTCGCGACATGGTCTGTCTGTGTGTGTGTGGGTGTGTGTGTGTGTGTGTGTGGGTGTGTGTGTTCAATTTTAAGCATGAAGGAATTGAGCTATGAGGCTGAAATTTTATATTTAAGATAAACACCCCCCGGGACCGGAAAAATAAGCTTTTAATGATATACTCGTTTTGAGGTCCCCTAAGTCCAAACAAATTTTTCGCAGCATAGTCTGTGTGTTTGTGCGTGTTCAATTTAAACCATGAAGGAATTGAGTTACGAGTTTGAAATTTTATATTTAAGTTGGGTATCCTCCTGGGACGTGACACGAAGCTTTTGAACAAAATCGGCGAAAGAGTACTAATACTTAACTGATGTATTTTTTCAGTTTTTTCCATTTTCACAAAATTCGCTCCAACGATTTTGATTAAAATTCAAAAATTAATTAATTTTTAGATTCTCTTAAAATGTATATTCTCATTTTGCCCTTGAAATCTTTTTAAGTACACTTTACTTATGTACTTCAAAGGAAAGATAGGACAAATTGTGCCATGGTAACAAAATATATTATCCCATTTTTATAAATTTGACATTTTGAATTCAAATATATCGACACACAAAAATCTGGTTTGACAAGCACAGAACACAACTTTCTCTTACTGAAGGTAAGAGAAAGTTGTGTGCTGTGCGACAGTCACATCAGATTTTTTATTTATAAAATTATATTAAAAAGATTTTTTAACATTTGCGAGTGGTTGAAAACACTTTGCCCTTCTTTTTAACTTTGGTAAAGCTTTGAGTTTTATGTGATATTGATTGATCAAGCCCTTTTAGAACTAGAGAGTGTTTACGATTACGACACGTAGGACGGACGACCTAAAGATTCAATACGCACGTGTCGAGGATCGTAAATTCTTTATTATTTTTTTTTTTTTTAATTATTTATTTTTTAATTCAAATTTATTTATTTATATGGTAAAGTTGAAAATTTCGATTTATTTTATCGATTAAAAGAGGTATTTAGTATTATTTCATTTCGTGTAAAAAAGCAATATTTTGTAAATATAAAGCATAATAACTTAAGAAGTATTAAACCATATAGAAGGGGGAATTAATACACCCCATTTTCTTAAAATAGAATTTGATGAAGCGCAGGTGTGGGGGGCCTTGTGCAAGCAGTTATCTCCCCTCTGCCAATTAGCTTGTCCATTACAGACAAACACCCTCAGGAAAGCCAAACAACCCTTAGAGCTTCAAGCACGTTTTAATTAAATCACTTCGTTTAAAATTCACTCCTCTCAACTTTGAAATTTATAATAAAATATATTGATAGTTACTGATCACTATAGATGAAGGAATTTTAAATTTAAACTATCAATCATAGGCTCTAGTTGAAACATTATGTAATTATATGGAACCGGTTACGCATTAGTGTGTCAAGCTCCAGCTACCGAGTTTTGAGAAAATTAATATTAAAGTTTTTTTGTTTTCATTGGATTATATAATTTTTTTTGTCAATTGTGCATGTAACATTAAATATAAATTTTTTAGGACATGTTCATAAAATACTATTAATTATAGCATTTGAAACAATATTCCGTGCTTAACTCAATTTTTAATTTTTTTGGCACTTGACACACTAATGCATAACAGGGTCCATATATGAAAATTTAAAATTATTTAAAATATTTAAAATAATTAAATTAAAAACACTAGGTTTTATGGTTTAATAAAAATTTATAAATTTTTCACTCAGGGGCTCACTTCTAGTGAGTACGTGGATGGCGACCACGAGTTACCCGAGCTAAGGGTGGCGTTTCTTCCTTTCCTTTATGTCAGCCTTTTTTTCTCCCTTTTCCATGTCATGCATCAGACCGTGAGACGGATCGGGGTCGGCTCGCTTTTCTCTCGGTTTCATATTTCTTTATAAAAAAATTTTGCCGACCCGGGCCAAGAAGGCCGATAAAAATAAAAATTTATAAATTGAGTTGTAAAATCACTTCTGATGATAGAAATCTTTGAAAATTTGAAATTTGAATCTAATTTTTTTTGTCTATGACTGTTTTTTTTTAACATCCTTTTTCTTATTCACACTCACACTCACACACACATGCACACAGTTTTTTTCGGCAACTTAGGCAATTTAAGACTTTTGGTATCCAAATGGCTTAAATAAAATCAGCGGACTGCCTGGGGTCCCAACCCGCGACGTTCGGTATAGAATAGGCACGCTACCAACTAGACCAAGCCCGTAGGCTCTATGACTGTTTAAAAAAGATATATTTTGATAACACTTTTAATGAACTTTAATAACTCCTTACAAATAAAATTTATCATTTTTAGTGATAGAGGAGAACTAACTAATCATTATTTTCTGAGAATTGTCATGGAAAGAGATATTTAAGGGAGGAAACACTATCTCTCTTTTAGTTATATTTTATCTTTTTTTTTATTAATTAAATATCCTATTTAAAAAGATAAAATTATATAATTTTTCCCTTAAATTTCATAAATGGAAAGGACAAATAAAAAATAAAATTTTCTTTATTAGCTCTGAAGAAGTGCTAATCAATATCAAGAGCGAACTTTTGGGTTACGCCCATCTACGAAAATATTTTTAGGTCGGCTTTATTGATGATATAGAAAACTACTAATCAAAATTCAATATTTTTGAAAAACAATATTTAAGATTAAAAATTTGATAATTTAATTAAAAAATATAAAAATAACCAATGACTTACCGATATTATAATCTACGTAGTAAATATTTATCTTAAAATATTTTTTTTTTCCTTTTTTTTTGGTTTGTTAACATTTACTTTGAATTTTGCATTTATTTGGGCTTCAAGAAATGGGGTGGCCTCTATCTCATCAAATTATTACTTATAAAGTGTAGTTGCATAGGAACATGGACGTTACCAGAGGAGGATCCATGAGGCCTATGAAGGATATGATTCGCCCGTCCGTCCGAAATCCAGAAAAATTTTAAATAAAGAGAAATATTTGTACCAGGCCGGCTTAAACGTAGAGAAATTCGACCATAATGTTCCCTAATTTCTCCTCCCCTTTTTATTATTTCCCCTTTTAATTACTTGATAATATATGTTGACACAAAAAATCTGGTGTGACAAGCACAGATAACATCTTTTCATTACCGAAGGTAAGAGTAAGTTCTATGCTGTGTGATACCAGTAACACTAGATTTTTTTTTAAATTAATGCCTTGAATTATTTGACCAATAGGAGAGCAGTATTGAAGTCACGTGACACTATTGTTTCGTTTGTTCTACACTAGTTGCCGGCGTCGCCACCTTCAGTATAAGCCCCACGGTCAATGAAGAAGCTTCAAAAAGAAATCCTCTCCGCTCCCGCCTGATTAACCAGCACCCAAGGATGCAACCTCGACAACTGATCCACGATGTCTTTTCTCCACGATTATTTCCATTTTATAAACGCCGACCTCCAACCTTATCTTCACTTTCCTAGGTATTTATTTTCCTTTTTAATCCTTTTCATTTTTATTACATAATCGTAAAAAGACAGACTCTTATTAATTCAATATAGAATGAAAATTATTTTATTATTAATTATTTTGAATATGCTTTTTCGTTTTATAAGTATTCTCATCTGTGCACAAAATCAAAAATAATATCAAATTAAAAGATAATTTAACATGAGTTTGAGTAAATAGATTTTTTTTTTCATCATAATTGATGGAGATGATTCTAGAATCCTCTGCATATGAAAGTGTGGGGATAAGAGTAACTATGGTGTTTTCGTTCTCTTTCTCGGCGCAAAAGTAGCGCTCTACTTTATCTCTTTCTCGGCCATTCATGTGTTGTTGGTTGAGTGTCGTTCGATTTGTTCATCTTCAGAGATTTATATTTGTTTTGTATTATTAGATTGATTTTTTGTGGGAATTTGAATTTGCGCTTGGCAAAACAAAAAGACATCTCAGGCCCAGATAACATCCATAATCTGATGTTAAAAAATTTAAATTCTCATACAAAGAGTCTTCTATTGAGTGTTATGAATGAAATTTGGGAAGGTGACTTGTTTCCTTCTATATGGAGAAGGGCTATTCTAATACCCATACCTAAGGCTAGTCACGACCTCAGACTAGTTAAAAGCTATCGTCCCATCTCCATGACAAGTTGTATCTGTAAGTTATTTGAGCGCATTGTTTATAAAAGGCTTTATTGGATCTTTGAAAATGAGAATCTCATCACCAACTTTCAATGTGGCTTTCGACAAAGGCGCTCCTGCCTTGATCATCAAGTGCGTCTTGAGAGCTACCTTCAGAGTGCTTTTCTTAACAAGGAGCATGCTATTGGAGTCTTCTTTGATCTAGAAAAGGCTTACGATACGACTTGGCGCTATTTAATTCTTAGAAAATTGCATGAATGGGGAATAAGAGGGCACATGGCTTTTTTCGTTAAGAACTTTCTTGCGGATCGTACCTTTCAGGTGCGGATAGGAAACACTCTCTCTGGTATACGTTTGCAGGAGAATGGGATACCACAAGGATCGGTTTTGTCGTGCCTGCTTTTTGCTGTTGCAATAAATGATGTTTCGAGGATTATCAAAGCACCCACCCAACATTCTCTCTTTGTGGATGATCTCAACATCTATCTGAAGTCCAAAAGTGTTGATTTCTTGAGGAATAAACTTCAGAACATTATTAATAATGTAAACAACTGGGCTCAAGATAATGGTTTTCGAATATCAAAAGACAAGACTTTCTGTATCCACTTCTGTAGGCTTAGGGGCGATCATAATATTCATAACCTTTTTCTGAATGGTGAGCCTATTCCTTTTAGAACATCCTCCAAGTTCCTTGGCTTAGTTTTTGATAACAAGCTAAATTGGAAAGAGCATATAAGCCAACTCAAAATTAGGTGTCTTAAAACGATAAATATTCTTAAAGTCTTGTCTCACTCTTGTTGGGGCGCAGATCCTTTAAGTGTCCTTAGGGTGTATCGTGCTCTCATCCGCAGCAGACTAGATTACGGATCGCCAGTGTATTCTTCTGCAAGGGAGAGTATTTTGAGGAAATTGGATGTGATTCACAATATGGGTATTAGAATAGCAATAGGCGCCTTTAGGACAAGCCCTGTTTTAAGTTTACAAGCTGAGGCTGCCGAGCCTCCTCTAAGAGTAAGAAGGGAGATTCTCTCTATGACCTATATTTTGAAAATTAAAACCCTACCGACCCATCCATCTTTCAAGGCCATTTTTAATCTTTCTACATCTGCAAAATTCTCCAAATACCCAGGATCTACAAAACCTCTTAGTGTTAGGCTGATGAATAGTGTTGATCCTATAAAGAGCCTGATGAATCAAATGACTGCTTTTATCAATTTTCCGGAACCTCCTTGGCTGCTATATAAGCCTAAGTTTATTTGGGATCTGGCTAAATATGCAAAGAGCAGTACTAACAACTATATATTTAATAAAATCTTTGGTGAGATTAGGGAATAGATTTCCCCATTATGATTTTGTTTATACTGATGGTTCTAAGTCAGGAAATAGGGTAGGTTGCGCCTTCAAAATGGGGAGTAAAGAGGGCTGTTATAGGCTTTCTTCGATCTCTAGTATCTATACAGCTGAACTGAAAGCTTTGGAGCTAGCTCTAATTAAGTTGATTAGAGAGGGAGCGGCCTATGCTATTGTGGTCTCTGACTCTCGTAGTGCACTCTCATCTCTTCAGCATCTTTATTCATCTCATCCTTTGGTGCAAAGAATCCAGGTTCTTTATAGGAACTTCATTATTAATGGTGGAGATGCTTATTTCATGTGGGTGCCTAGTCACTGTAATATTCTGGGCAATGAGGAGGTTGATTGCTTGGCGAAAAAGGGTGCTAGCAAGTCAAGTTTTGATTTCATAGAAGTTTTTTATGATGACCTGAGAAACTATACAAAAAAGAAATCCTTGGATAGGTGGAAAGGAGACTGGGAGCATTTGAAAAATAATAAATTAAGAGAAATTAAACCCCATATCATTCCTTCTAATAAGATTCTGATGAGCCGGAAGGAGCACATGATCTTGGTTCGACTTAGAATAGGTCATTGCTTATTCTCACATGGTCATCTGATTAGTAGAAGAGACCCACTCTGGTGCGCCCCCTGTGATCGACCATACACTGTGCGTCATGTCCTGATTGATTGTCCTCATTTTGGCCCAGCCAGGACTAAATTTGGCTTAGAAAATAAGAGCTTAGGTGCTATCCTTTTTGATGAGGAATGTATGGAGGGTTTGTTTTGTTTCTTGAAGTTTATAGACTTCTATCATATGGTGTAAGTCCACTTTTTCAGGTATGGTAGTTTTTCTCTTATTTATTGTATCTACGAACTTATTTATTAATATCTGTTAGTATATTTATTTATATTTCTATTTATTTAGGTATTTATTTATTTGTATATTTATTTATTGATATATTCTAGTATCTATTTTATGTGTAGATACGCATTTGTTAAGAGGAAGATAATTAAGCTAGCATCATAAGTAATGTTTATAATATAATTAAGCAATTGACAATTTTGTGGAATTCAACAATATATGTAGGCAGTGTCTGTGGCGCGAATGGCCCGTGTCGCTGAAAGCGCCCTAA
>JAKCPI010006118.1:0-12029 GCA_023213315.1 Euborellia annulipes
CTCTGCCCTGTATCAAAAAATTTATTTGAGTTTGTGTTTGTTGGCCAAAAAGCTCTCCCTGTTCTCGGACCAGGTCTTCCCGCTTTTGCCCAAATGATTGGGCCAGCAAACTAGGATAAAGGTAGTCCGTCCATCGTGAAAGCGGCAAGTCCTCGTTCGAGACCAGGGGACGCGATTTGCCTAATCAAAGACGAACTCTTCACAAATGTTCTTATCTTAAACAAAATATTGTTTTGTGAAAAAGCTCCAGCTATTTTCAAACAAAACTCCTTTAATTAAGATAAATTTGAACCCGGGATGGGCTAAAGGCATTGAATTTTTTCATTTCCCAGTTTCGAATTTGTCATTTCATATATTTTATTTACATAGTCTTGATTAATATTTATTAAAAATTCTTCTCTTTATTATTACTTTTTTTTCATAATGTTTGTCAACAGCTGGTTATCTTGAATCTGAGTGATGAGTTGAGATAAATTAATGAAAAGAAAAAAAAACTTCACAAGGCCATTGAAGAAGGGATGGGAAGTTAAAAAGGATGAAAGAGGACGGCTTTTTATAGTGACCCATATAAACTGAATTAGCGGTTCCATTCTCTGGGGGTACGCAGACTTTTTTTCTAAAAAGGTTCTGTTTCTTAAAAAAAAAAAAAATAATAATAATAATAATTAGACTATTTTAAACTTTAATTTGCTTTAACTTTTATAAGTCCTTCCCTTTCCACACCCCAAAGAGAGGTTAATCGACACGAAAAATCTGGTGTGACAAGCAGAGTCCACAACTTTCTTTTACCAAAGGTAAGAGAAAGTTGTGTGCTGTGCGACCAGTCACACCAGATTTTTATTTTTAATATACAGATAGCTACAGGGGACGTTGTAAAAGAATTTATCGGGTTCACGCATCCAAGATTTCTGTGCGCCTGGTATCGCTTAACCCAATGATTGTGGTGACTGTTGCTATTCTCCGTTCTCAGGCCGCCCACGCCTATATATTAGTTTACCATAATTAAGAAGATAAATTAAATAAAAATATAATAAAAAAAAACTTTTTAAAAAAATGCTTTTATTTAAATTGAACTAAAAAAGAGATAAATAATTTAATTGTTCTTGTTGAAATTGTTGAATATTTATTACTTAAAATAAAAGCGTGGGGCGCATATTGATAGCTTAAGGAATTGTATATACTTAGAGCTTCGGAATCACTTCGAAGCGCCCCACGCTTTTATTTTAAGTAATAAATATTCAACAATTTCAACAAGAAAAATTAAATTATTTATCTCTTTTTAGTTCAATTTAAATAAAAGCATTTTTTTTTTAAAAGTTTTTTTTTATTATATTTTTATTTTAAACTTTTTAGTCTTTTTTATTATAGAGTATTAAAAATCTGGTGTGACTGGCGCACAGCACACAACTTTCTCTTACCTTCGGTAATCGAAAGTTGTGTACTGTGCTTGTCACACCAGATTTTTTGTGTCGACATGTATTTAGTTTCCGACAGTAGGGTACAATTGAATTCAAGATGTAAAATTTATAAGTATGGAAAATATTTATATTTTGATACCATGGCAACAATTTCTCCTATCTTTTCTATGGAGTACAAGAGTAAAGTCGTCTTCAGAAGATTTCAATCACAAAATGAGAATATACATTTTATAGAGAATCTAAAAAATAATTGATTTTTGAATTTTAAAAAAATCGTTGGAGCAAATTTTGAGAAAATCGGAAAAAACTGAAAAAGTGCATCAGTAAAGTACTAGTACTCTTTGGTCGATTTTGTTCAAAAGCTTCGTGTCACTTGTGTGACTAACTTAAATATACAATTTCAACCTCCTAGCTCTTTTCGTTCTTGAGATATTTTGTTCACAGACACACAGACAGACAGACAGACAGACAGACACACACACACACACACACACACACACACACACACACACACACACAGACAGACCATGTCGCGAAAACCACTTTTTTGGATTCAGGGGACCTCAAAACGTGAAGATCCATCAAAATCTCGACATCGAATTTTTGACATGAATCCAATACTTTCTCTCTATATATATATTACATATATACATAGGTAAGAGAAAGTAAAAAAGAAGGCAGGATGCGTGAAAAAAGTACCACATTAGTTTGGTCTATTTTGGTAAAACCCGACTCACTATTTGCGTCATTAAAAATGACCCTTAAGTATCAAATTTCACACCGCTAGCCCTTCGGAAAGTCTTTTGAAATTAGATAAATACGCGTGAGGTTTCAAATAAAGTACCACATTAGTTTGGTATATTTTGGTGAAACCCAACTCACTATTAGCATCATCAAAAATGACTCTTAAGTATCAAATTTCACACCCCTAGCCCTTCGGGAAGTCTTTTGAAATTAGATAAATACGCTTGAGGTTTCAAATAAAGTACCACATTAGTTTGGTCAATTTTGGTAAAACCCAACTCAGAATTTGCGTCATCGAAAATGACCCTTAAATATCAAATTTCACAACTCTAGCTCATCGGGAAGTGTCCCAAACAAAGACTCAAAGTTGGTGACCTTGAAAGAGTAAGTTAAATAAAAGCATTTAATAATAATAAAAATCTGGTCTGACTGGCGCACAGCACACAACTTTCTCTTACCTTCGGTAATCGAAAGTTGTGTACTGTGCTTGTCACACCAGATTTTTTGTGTCGACATGTATTTAGTTTCCGACAGTACGGTTCATTCGATTTTCAAGATGTAAAATTTATAAGTATGGCAAAATATTTATATTTTGATACCATGGCAACCATTTCTCCTATCTTTTCTATGGAATACAAGAGTAAAGTGGTCTTCAGAAGATTTCAATCACAAAATGAGAATATACATTTTATTGAGAATCTAAAAAATAATTGATTTTTGAATTAAAAAAAAAATCGTTGGAGCAAATTTAGAGAAAATCGAAAAAAACTGAAAAAGTGCATCAGTAAAGTACTAGTACTCTTTGGTCGATTTTGTTCAAAAGCTTCGTGTCACGTCCCATGGGGGTGTTTAACTTAAATATAAAATTTCAGCCTCATAGCTCAATTCCTTCATGCTTAAAATTGAACACACACACACACACACACACCCACAGACAGACCATGTCGCGAAAACCACTTTTTTGGATTCAGGGGACCTCAAAACGTGAAGATCCATCAAAATCTCGACATCGAATTTTTGACATGAAACCAATACTTTCTCTCTATATATATTAACATATATATAGAGGTAAGAGAAAGTAAAAATATAAAATTTAATTATGGGGAAAAAAAGACGAATTTATTTTATTTGAAAAAAAAAAAAATGTTTTATTTTTAATTACTCGTCTATTTTCTCAATTCGGAGAATTAAATCTTTTTATTCCCTTTTAATTGCTTCTCAGAAAAGGTGACGCCAAAGTCTATTGTTTGACTCCCTGATAGGAACCGACCGAATAATCGGTTTCGGTTACGGATTCGGCCAGTTTCGGCCAAAAATCCTGGTTTCGGCCGTAGTTTCGGTCAAAAAGTAGCCGAAACTTTCGGCCGGCCGAAACCTGAGTGTGAAAAGATGGGATGAGACGACTCGCATGCAAAAAAAATGGTCAAATGATTTGCACTTGAGGGGAAAAAAAATTTAGTCTCCCTAAAAAAAAGGTAAAATGATTTTCACGGGAGGGGAAAAAAATTTCAAAAAAAAAAAGTTAAAATGATATGAATTTTTTATAGGAAATACAAGTTACGGTTTCGGCCGAAACTAAGACTGAGGCCGAATATTCGGTTTCGGCTGAAAATCTTGTTTCGGTCGGACCCTACTCCCTGACGGCTTGACCTTGTCTAGAAAGCAGATGATTTAAGGGACTATCTCTCTCTCACTTGGAATCACAGTTTTCTGTCTCTTTCTACTCGGTGAATAAATCACAAAGAAAGCAAATTAAATACACCATGAACGTTTCTCGATCATTTTATAAGACCAGTTCTTAATTCCGTCCCTAAATTGATGGATCCGTAATTCAACTCTCGACGGCACACCCTTACTTTTTTCGGGTAAATGAGTTAATAAATAATTACAGGGGCGTATAGAGGGGGCAAGCGAGGGGGCCCGCCCCCCCCCCCGGGAAATTTCCCAAACACATATACATATATAGGGATATACAGATACATGATACAAGAAAACAAGGTATAGCCACGCGCACATCTTCCCTCTCACTCTAGCCCACTGTGACGTCACGTGGCAGGCAGACATGGCAGGCAGACTATGATACAAATACACTTCTCCCTATCTCCAGCTCACTGTGAAACGTGGCACGTGGCATACAGATACTACCACAGATATTTACATACTACTAAATGCATTGTTGAACTGTGAAGTCAAAAATGCCGTACTCTGCAGTTTATGGGTGTAGTAATTTTAGTAAAAAACATCGGGAATATCATAGATTTCCAAAGGATGAAACTTTATGTAAATTATGGACAAATGCCTGCGGCAGGGATGATAAGATTAATGTTAAAAATAGTAAGTGTTTTTCTTTCCAAAAAAATAATCAAAAATTATTATTTTTAACAATAATTTTATTACCATATTTAAATACAGTTAATATTAATATCGATTTAGATAAAAATATTCATTTCTTGGCAATAATTTAAAGAAATTTGATAAAATAAATGAAACTTTAAACTGGATATTATTTATATCTAAAGGACTAGGGTCCGACCGAAACAAGATTTTCAGCCGAAACCGAAACCGAATTTCTACCTCAATCTTAGTTTCGGCCGAAACCGTAACCGAAACCGAAACTTGTATTTACTATCAGGGGCGTATATAGAAATTTTTTCTGAGGGGGGGGGGCCCGCGGAACCTTTCCCCTTTTTGCGGACTCTTAAGTTTTCCGCCTTGCGGGAAAATTTTTTCCTCAAGTGCAAATCATTTGACCTTTTTTATTTATTTATTTATTATATATATTTTTTTTGCGTGCGATTCTCATCCCATCTTTTCAGACTCAGGTTTCGGCCGGCCGAAAGTTTCGGCTAATTTTTGACCGAAACCGAAACCAGAATTTTTGGCCGAAACCGAATTTCGGCCGGTTCCTATAAAGGACATTTAAGTTATCCAATTGAAAATTTATATTCAATTATTACAGTTGCAGACAGGGGCGGCGCGCCCACTAGGCGAACTAGGCGGTCGCCTAGGGCGGCAACCTGGAGAGGGCGGCAAAAAGGGGGAAAAAAAATTTTGGTTCCACAAGCGGCACCCGAAAAAAATTTTGTTCCGCAGGCGGCAAAAATTTATCGTCTCTAAAAAAAAAAGTAAAAAATTTAAAAAATTTTGCGTCTCTAAAAAAAAGATAAAAAAATTTTGGTTCCGCGCAAGAGAAAATGTTCCGCGGGCGGCGCACGGGAAAAAATTGGTTCCGCGAAAAAAAAAAATTTCGCAGAAAAATTTTTGAGATCAGGAAAATTTTAAGGAGGGGGCGGCAATTTAAATTTTTAAAGTTTTTTTTTGGGGGGGGGGGAGGGGCGCAAAAAAAATATCTTGCCTAGGGCGGCAGAATAGCTTGCGCCGGCCCTGGTTGCAGATGATTTGTTTCTAAAGTTTCATGGAGATAATTTCAATAAAAACAATAATATATTGATATAATAACGGATTTAGCTAATTAAATTCATAGCAAAACTAAGCATAATGAAGATATCTCTATAGAAATTTTAAAATATTATATAAAAGTACGGAGGTATATTAGAATACGAAAAATTAATCGGGAACTTTTGCAAAAAATCTTTGTCATAAATCAAGTACAAAGAAAATAAAAAAATTTCTATAATACATTTTTAATATTAAGTAATTTTAATTTTATATTTAACATTAAATATCACATATATACATTAAATGATACCTATACTATGAATATTTTTGGGTTCATTTATTTTTAGACTGTATCATAGTTATAAAATAATAGCTTGTACTCACTTATTTTTTACAAAATAAAATTCACTTTTAATAAAATAAACATATTTAAAAGTGATCATATTTGTTTTGTTTTTATTTTCATAAAATCTGTTAATATAAGCAAACAAAACTGTGATTTACCCTCTACTCCGCATAGCAAACTTACTTATCTGCCCGCCACGTGACGTCATGCGCAGAGTAGGACGAGTTTTCGCTCCGAAGTGGACATACCTTGTTTTTTTGTATCATGATACAGATATCAGCGCAACAAATTTTTCCGCAGGATGGACAACTTTAGTTCCTCAATATAAAAAAACTGTTCCGCAAAAAATTTCGTGTGAAAAAAAGTATAGTTTCTTAAAAAAAAATTTTCCACAGAAAAATATTTGAGTTCGGGCCCCCCCGAAAAAAATTTCTATATACGCCCCTGAATAATTAATTATATAAATTGCTTGCACACGCGATGTATATAATATCTTAAATATTGTATATGTAATCTCTTATTTATTAAATATTTTTTATTAGAATTTTAAAGCCTAGAATCATAAAAGTTTAATTTTTTTTAAACAGTGAAATAATCAAATGTAAAAAAAGCAAAGATAGTTGATGTGTTTATGAAAATAAACTCTTGAAAATAATAATATTTAAGTAAATAAATATTTATATAACTTTAGTAGATAGATAGGTGGTTAAATACTTTAATAAATGATAGAAAAATAATAAAAATAAACTAATTTTCATTCAATAAATGGAATGAACAAGTGAAGGGAAGTTCTTATTTATTTGATGACTCCAGTATTATTAATAGAATAGATTGACTTGTCATTTTTTCATCACATTTAACATTAAAAGTGGATTATTATATTTATTATATACGTAAAAACAAGTGAAAATAATTAAATATTCAAGGAATTAAATAAATTCTACCTTTAAAAGTTGGAGTGGCATCCAGGAAGGCCCAGGTCAGGAAAATCACTTTGAATTCACAACACACATAAAAATAAAACTATAACAAATTATTATATAACTAAATGAATAACACAAATAAATAAATACTATTTAAATAATAACGAAAAGTTAAAAAGAACACGGAGCCGAGTGACAAATAAAAAAGCGCGAATGTACAGGCGTGAATTGTTCAAGTGGCCGCTGTCTAGAGAGCGCTGGCAGCGCCACACTCACACACACACATACACACACACACACACATAGCCACTCTCTCTCACATACATATGCACCTGTATGCATTCAGCATGGTTAAAAAAGTAATTAAACGTGATAACCAAAGGAGTAGGCCTATTTCAGGGTAAAATTTATAATAAAAATAATTTAATTTAATTTATAGTAAGAAGGAAATTTAAAAAATTCCATTGTCCTTATGAGAAAAAAATTTTTATTTCGTACGTTCGGTACGAGATGAATTTTCGTAAAAGAGAAAGAGTATTAAAAAAAATCTCTCTTTGTCTCTCTATAAAAAAAATGATAAAAGTTATTTTTCTATTTCTATGATGGGAGGGGAACTAGCTTTCCGAACAGCCTTCAGATGTCAGCATCTGACAGGTGAAAATCGGTGGCGCGAAATATTCACGCGACAGGACCTCCAATAGATATATTTACAAATAACGAGTATCGTTTGCCTAAGTTGCCGAAAAGACTGTGTGTATGCGTGTGAATGGGAAAAAAGTGTGAGTGTTTAAAAAAAAAAATGAATTTTAATCTAAAAAGAAAAAGATTTAAATTCTGTTACCATGGCAACCATTTCTCTTATCTTTCCTATGAAGAACAAGAGTAAAGTGGTCTTCAGAAGATTTCATCGGCAAAATGAGAATATACATTTTAAAGAGCATCAATGAAATAGTAGATTTATGAATTAAAAAAAAATCGTTGGAGCAAATTTTGAGAAAATCGAAAAAAGTACCTCAGTAAAGTACTAGTACTTTTTGGCTGATTTTGTTTAAAAGTTTATTTACACGAGTTCGGAGGGTGCCTAACTTAAATATAAAATTTCAACCTCCTAGCTCATTGCCTTCATGGTCAAAAATGTCCACAGTCACACACAGACAAATTTGCGGGACCCACTTTTTTGGACTCGGGGGACCTCAAAACATGTATATCCATCAAAATCTTGACATCGAATTTTTGACATAATAGCAATACTTTCTCTCTATTTCATATATAGTCTTTTTTTTTTGGAATGGGTGCATAAGGTCCGAAGACCTATAATGACCAGTGGTCACATGCAGCCAAGAAGAAAATAAGAACAAAAGGAGAAGCAGAAACTCAACTGCGGGATCTGAGAAGATACCTGTTGAGGTTAGACTTGAAAGTCTGAAGATTGTAGGTTTTGGGGAAGATAGACGCAGGGAGCTTGTTCCAATCCCGGGAGGTCATGGGGACTAGGGTAAGAGAAAGTAAAAAATTGGCTCAGATATCTTAAAATCTTTTTGAGATATTCACTCAGAAAGAAAAAGTTTCACGCAAGGGCGGATACAAGGGGGAGGGGGGGTAAAGGGAGTAATTACTCCCCCCCCGAGATTTGAAAAAAATACTTTTTCTCGAAAAAAATTTATTTTTTAATGTAAAATTTTAAAATTTAATACTTAAAAATTTGATTTGTATTTATATTCTGGCAAAGAAAGAGAATGCGCCTTTAAATTACCGAAATTAAGAAAAAATTGTGTGCTGTGCGACCAATCAAATCAGATTACCCCCCCCCCCCCCCCCCGAGAAACACCTCTGGATCCGCTCTTGGCGACGAGTCGCTCCCGCGACTCCTGATTTTTAATTCAGTTGGTATTTTTTTTTTCAATCGATATATTCTCTGAGAGGTCTTTGCTGTCTAGGGTAAACAAAAAAGTTCTCCTTACACATTTTACGACACATAAAAGTCATGCCAGTTACAGATGAGAAGGTGTAGGAGGGAGAGGGAAGGCCAAGAAGTCTTTCTTGATAGCAAGTCCTGAGCTGCCTTTTAAATGACCCTTGTACAATGAAAAACATACAATTTGCAAGTTGCTCATGAGAAGTGTGAAGAACCAAGTCAAGTGAATTCCACTCGCATGAACAGCGTGGGACGTGGGACGCTCAGCAACTTTGAATATTTCCAAATTCTTGAAAATTATTAAGATATTAACTCAAATGCAAAATTTCTTGATTAAAACTGTCATAATGTATGAAGTACTGTATGTAACAGAATGTTGAAACATGTTATAGAGCATCGAAAAATATGAAGAAATAAAAGAAGAATGTGGGAGCACAGCTTTAAGGAGGGGGAGGGGGGGGTGAGTAAATATTTAAATCAACACTATTAATTATAAAAAATAAAACACAGTTTGAATTAATTAAAATTCCTCCCCCTCCTTCATTACCAAGGGATTAGAGTTGTTTAATCTTGAGGTGCGAAAACCCGTTAAATGCCGAATGTGTAGCGGGTTACTCTACGTGGCAAGAGATGGCGTTAGTTATTGCCATAGAGTATAGTCACTGTATTAACATAGTCTGGCCATGAGGATAGAATCCGCCACTTTGTGTCTATTTTTTTTTGGCTGGAAGACAATTGTCCAGAGAAAATGTAAATATTTACAAAATATGTTCTAACCTCTTTTTTTTTTTTTTAACCCTTTTCAGCTACAGAGGCCATTTAGGGGTTATTTATTTATTATACATTTTTAATATACAATGTACCGATGGCTACCGGGGGCCTTCCACACGCTGATTGCTCGGGGTCACCAATCCCGAACTTTCGCCGTGCTTAGCATCACTTAACTTCAACGATTGTGGTGACTGTTGATCTTCTCCGTTGCCAGGCCCCCAGCTAACCTCTTTTTCAAAATTGTCAAATATTTGACATTATCATTAAAGTTCATATTTAACAATAACATATAGGCCCTATATATATTTTATATTTTTTACATGGTAACTATAGGCATATTTGGAAACAAAATTTGGTTTTTGCGAAAGTAAATTTTTCCCCGTGCATGCAAATCATTTTTCCTTTTTTTTTAGAGACACGAAATTTTTTCCCTTGAGTTTTCAGCCCTGAAAAAAATTTTGTTTTTGTGGAACTAAATTTTTACGACCTTCGGAAAATTTTTTCTCCGTTCATGGAAATCATTTTATCTTTTTTTTTAGGGGCACGGAATAATTTTTTCGGGCCTGCCAAATTTTTTTTTTTTTGCAGAACTTTATTTTTTCGCTGGCCCAAAACAGCAGATGACAAGTTTTACAATTAGTTTGGAGGGAAAGTGGTGTAGGTTTTCCGGTAAATGAAAGAAATATTGAATTTCTAACTCGATATATTATATGAGTCACATGTTTCTTTTACCAAAGGTAAGAGAAAGTTGTGTGCTGTGAAACCATCACACCAGATTTTTTCAAATAAATTCAAATATCCCGCATAAAAAGTGTAAAAAAATAAATAAATTTATAATATTCATATAATATTAAAGAAAATATAAATAAGGATGAATATATGATTAAAGTTATAAAATTTATTTTAATTACTATAATTAATAAAATTATATTTTATTTTGACGTCACGGGTGCTTGCAATTTCTGAAGTGGCTCTAGTAAGCCTAGGCAAATGTACGCCTTCTGTGATTGGCTAACGCTTAGCCCGCTGACCAATCACAGCAAGGCTTATAAACAAAGCGAAAATCTCGTGCATCTCTCTCCTTGCCGTCTTCTCGTCAGTCGCCATGATGAGGGCAAGTGATTTATATCAATTCTGTGTTATTTTCATCTAATAGTGATCCAATATTTAACATCAGTTCTGTGTTAGTGTCATCAAGAAATGATCCAATCTTTGATTTCCACTCTCTTCTCAACCTGTGAACACCTACCGAGGCATCCGAGTCCACAAACATCCTCTGGCTTCTATCAACTGTATCCATCCAGGCCACCTTTCATTTTCACTATCTCACTCCTCCAGGTAACCTACAACATTTTGCTTATTTCCATATTAAAGTGTATATTATTAATTCTCGCCGTTTTTATTTTAATCATATTTTATTATTTATGTTGTTCTTGGCTAATACCATCTTCTTTCATCGAGTATTAATAGACATTTTGTTGTATTCTTAGAATTTTTTTTTTTTTTATTTATTTATTTACCCGTTTAAGCCATAGGCCATTGAGGTAAAACTGGATACAAAATACAAAATTCATATAAAAATACTTATAAACAAAACAATATGAATAACAAAAGTAATACAAATATTCTTAGTATATATTAATAATTTATTTAATCTAGGCAATTCGATAAGTTGCGAATTTTTGTGTTTATTTTTTCCTATATATTGAAGAGGGACTTTCACTTATTAGAATCATAAAATAACTGACCGAACCTATCAGAGCACCAATACCGGTAAAAAACGAGAGGGGGAGGGAGGCAAATCTCTGGGGCCTTTGGGCTGCAACCAAAGATTGCAAATGAAAAAAGTAAAAATAGCATCGTATAAGAGTATTTTATGTCTGGTGGAATTTGTATCAGGAATGAAAGTTGGACGAAAAACGCAGCCAAAATTTTTTCTTTAGAATATATTTCAACAGCTGACGTTTCGGCTTTGGTTAAAGGCATCCTCGGATCTGCTGTATGGTCATCATATACATATATTTTGAATTGTATCAGGTAATAAAATTAATTTAGGATATAACATCAGGGAAAAAAGTCTTCAGTTTAAGTCAATGATTTTAATACTGATACAATCCAAAATATATGTATATGATGACCAACAGCAGCACCAAGGATGGCTTTTGACCAAAGCCCAGAACGTCAGCTGCTGAAATATATTTTTAAAGAAAAATTTTGGCTGCGTTTTCTTCCAACTTTCATTCCCGATAAAATCAATATTATTTTCATTATTTCAAAACATTCATATTATAGAAGAGTTTATAGAATTATATAGAGAAAAAAAAATCCCAATTAATAAAGGTAAAGAAAGCGGTTAAAGTGTATACTATGGATAAGCAAAAACAGCAGTAAAGGGCTGATATTATATTTATTGATATCATAAAAAAACAATTAGTATATAGTAGCATATCGAATAGAAAAAAAAATCAATAATCTCAGGGACTTTGCAGCCAGGAGATTAAATAAAAAAATCA
>JAKCPI010006119.1:0-52274 GCA_023213315.1 Euborellia annulipes
GAGAGGAGGGAGGAGAAAGAAATTTTCACTTTCTCTTACCTATATATATTTGTTAATAAACATATAGACCTATATGACTAGTGGTCACATGCAGCCAGAAAGAAAATAAAAACAAAGGAGAAGCATAAAAAAGGAACTCAACTGCGGGAACTGAGAAGATGCCTGTTGAGATTAGCCTTAAAAGTCTGAAGATTGTAGGCTTTGGGGAAGATAGACGCAGGGAGCCTGTTCCAATCACGGAAGGTCTTGGGACAAAGGAAGATTGGAATTGACTAGTTCTGTTAATTGTGATCTGAACAGCATAGGGATGCTGTAACGATGCTTCCCTTGTGTTCCGTTTATAATTTCTTATTTTTTTTTTTATACATTTAACGCAAAAAAAATTTTGAAGGCGGCAAAAATTCCATGTCTCTTCCACGGGGTGGAAAACTTAATTTCAGCGAAAGAAAAAAAATTTTGAAGGGCGGCAAAAATTTTGTTTCTTTAAAAAAAAAATTTTCGGAAGAAAAATTTTTGAGTTCACGTCCCCCCCCCCCCACCCCGAGAAAAATTTCTGTATACGCCCCTGGTTGTAAGGGGCCAATTACTGTTCTGCATCGGGGCGCCAAAATCCTAGAACCGGCCCTGTAGCCCAGGGATGGTGATTTTATCATATTCTTTCTATAGATTATTTATTTAAATTGGATTTATTATATTGAGATTTAATAAAATAAATATATGATTATACTTAAAAATTTTTAATAAATACTTATTTTTTAAATGTTGCCTTATATTTTCAAAAATATAGGCCCGATGACGTCAATGGAATCTCGCAATATGATTGGTCGGCGCTAGCCACACCTCCTACCATTGGCCTTGATGGCGTCAGCTCCCTCTGCCCCGCTTTTTCTATCAAATCATGCTCGACATCTGCATCTGCATCAACTTTACTATTTATTAATTAGTGATCCATATGTCAAAATCCATTCTTGATTATCGAGTTATTTGTGTTTTTTACAAATTTAAAAATAAATTATATTTGGATTCCACATTTCCATGTTATTATCAGCTAGGTAAGTGGCAGCAACGCGCGTCTTATTTTATAACCTTTTTGTTAAATAAATTTTCTTTACTTTTAGCCATTCTCATTCACTATCACTCTCTTTGTTAAGTGAAATTTCTAATTGAACATATTTGATTAAAAAATGCTCTTTGTTTTAGGGACGTGATTTTAAAATAGGCCCTAGCACGTGATTCATCAAATTTTGTAAATAAATGAAACGTCATTTTTGAAAATAACAAGTATTTTTTATCTTAATAATAAATTTCCAAGGACATTTAAATGTTTTTTGATTTTTATATTATATCTATTTAATTTTCTTCTCGCTTGAGAAATGTTAAAATGTATAAAATGAATCCACATTATCGAACATATATTCAAGATTCGTCAGCGATAATGAAGTCTATCAATTATCAATCATTAAACAGCAGTGGGGACGAATCTTTAAAATCAAATCAACCCGACGTTACCATGAATACCGAATTTACTTCGTTGAAATTGGAACCAAATAGTAATAGCAGCCCTATAGGAGGCTTTTTACTTATTGATGAAAATGAAAATTTAAAGGTGAGTTACTCATCTCTTTATATTTTATATAAATGAGTGTACAAACATCAACAAAGAATAACAAAAAGCCCTACTTACCATAAAATGATAAATACTTGGCTATTTCATAAAAAATAAATTTCTTTTCTTTTTAATTACGTAAATATTAATATTAATCATTATTATTATTTTTTTTTTATTAATTCAATTCTTTTTCAAACAATATACAAAAAAAAAAAACACCTTTAGGATCGACCGGGACGGATTAAAGCCCTTTTGTCGGTGGGGGCGATTCAATCTACAGGAGGGCTTTGCTTTTCTGGGGGATGAAAACTATTACCTTCAAATACTAGCACCTTTAAGGTGATTTGTGTGCGCGTCTCGAAAAACGGTTAGAGCACTATAGACTACCGAGTTACTCAAGGCGGCAAGAGATGGCGTTAGTTTTCCCCATAGGAATATAAGGGATTTTTCCCATTTCATTCTAGAGCTTCCAGCTAATTAATTAAAGGCAAAAAATTAATTATTCTTTAACCCAATGATTACTAATTTAATTATCTACAACTTATAGAGCTCCTTTTTTAAAAATATCTTTTATTTAATGCGATTAATCTAAAAAAAAAGGGCTTATATAGGTTGTAGATATTTTAAATAGCTTTAATTTAAAAAAAATTTGAGGTCGATAGCTTCAAAATTGTGGCCGCTGGAAACTCCCAAAATTAGAACCCCGAGACGCGCACCTCAAGGTTTCCCTATGGGCAGAACTAACGCCATCTCTTGCCGTCTAGAGTAACCAGCTTCTGAATCGGCTATTAACGGTTTTCGAGACACGACCCTTAAAAATAAATAAAATATTTTAGACAAAAAAATCATAATTTCTTTAGATGGCTAGTTTTTAAAAAATTTTCGAGAGGGGGGGGGGGGCGAAGAAGGTAACCCCCCCCCCTCATTTAATCCGTCCCTGAGAAGCAATTCAACATTATGGGACGGAGAGGAACTTTCACTATTCAATTATATTTTTTTTTTTAATTTCCAATTTCCATATGGTAACTTATTTATCATTTCTCAAAAGAAAATTAATTAATTTTCCTTATCAAAGCCTGTCTTTGTATTTTTTTTTTTATTTTCTGCTATTGTTTTTTACTGGGAGGGGGGGGGAGGGGAAGGGGCCTTTTTTTCAGGTTTCAAATATAGAATCATTTATAAGAAAATTACAATGTGACTTATATACAAGAGTTAAGGTGATTTCAATTTTTGGAAATACAGGAGATGGCAAATCGCACACACTCAATCATGCATTTTTCCGAGGCTATAATGTCTTTAGAACATCGGAAAAGCAAGATTCCTGTACAGTTGGTGCCTGGGCTGCATTTGACCCCATCAACAAGATTATCTGCATTGATACTGAAGGAATGCTCGGACCTAATTCACAAGAAGGCCATAGAACAAGACTTTTATTAAAGGTAACTCTTTGAACCTTTTACCTCTCACTAACATCCGGCATTGCTACAAAATGATTTTATACTGCCTCTGCCCATCTGGTTAATGATAGATAGAAGCGAATCGCGTCTATTCATCGTCATTCGGTAACATACACTTGCTAATAAAGTGAAGTGAGAGAAAAAATTAATTTTAGTTCTCTGAAACATTACCTGTTCTTATTTCTTCAATTATATAAAAAGTGAATACATTCACTATTTTTCAGGATATGTATTTGCAAATATGTTTTTTCTTCTCTTTGTTTGGAATTTTCTAAGTGATTCATTTGTTTATTTTTTTTATTTATTATTAAAAACGCCATTGTTTTTAATTTTTTGTTCAACTCCTACGATATTCATTACTACTTGTTATGTTTTCTTTTCACTATTTGATTAATTAGATTAAAAACAAAATTGATAATCTTAAAAGCATTTATTTATAATTAAATGATTCATTTAAATCTTGGTGTTATTGAAAAACATTTGATAGTAATCTTCACATATGTGTTTTGTTTTGTTTTTTCGAGATTGTCAAAGTCAGGGACATGTTTTTTAAGATGTTGCAATTTTCTAAAATACTTATTTATCTTAAATCAAGGATTTAAAAATATTTAGCAATGCTGTTTTCTGACTTATCTGAATAGAAATGAGAACCCCAAATCCAGTCCTCTGATCGTAGCCATTTTATTAACAAAAATGCTTGATGACGTAATAATTCACGCACAATAATCAGAGTAAATGAATTTATCTATATTGTTGTTTTGAATGTTACTCACTTCAGGCTTATCTAATTTGTTGAATCATCACATCACAATCAGGATGTTATTAGGCTACTGCACCTCTTGTAGGATGAGGAGGGTTGTAATCTAATAGCTAAGTATCAAAATTTATTTATTTTCATTTTCGAGAAGAAGCTTGGCCTCCCTCTCGACGGGCTTATCTTAAAACAAATAAATTTTCCGCTAAATTTATTTCATCCTGAATCTCAAAGATTTTAACTATTTTGTTTATTAAAAATATATTCTCTCTTACTTTTAAAAATAGTAGTTAAAGAGAAAAATAAATTAAAAATAGAGGACTTAAAAATAAAAATGAAACATTGATAGCCACCTCTAAATGCACAATCAAATGATGAATTTGACTTGTCTGCTTTATCTCTACAAGGCTTTATAAAATAAATTTGTGGAAAATATTTTTTGTATGCATTATATAATTATTATCAATTGACAACTCATTTAACTAAATAATAATTTTTTTTTTTTTTTTTTTTAACATTCACACTTTTTTCTCATTCACACACACATTCATACAGTCTTTTCGGCATCTTAGGCCATATAAGACTTTGACGATAACCGTTGTAGAGAATATATCTATTGTGGGTTGAGGCATTTCTATTTAAGCCATCTGGTATCCAAATGGCTTAAATAAAATCATCGGACTGCCTGGGTCCGAACCCGCGACGTTTGGTATAAATGATAATTTGTATTTGATAAGCAAAGGAAAAATTAATAATTGTCAGGAAAAGAATAAAAAAAATTTAGTTATTTTGAATTTATATTTAATATATGATGAGTTGTTAAACTCTGATAAAACCAAACAAAAATATTTTTTTTCTTGAACTTGGATTTGTTTACTTATCCGATCTTTATGATAATTAAAAAAAAAAAAAAAAAAAAAAACTGACTTCAGTTCAAAATTTTTCTACATCCTCTCTCTTGACTATCCTATTTTTGTTTTTACAAAAATTAGATCTAAAATATATTTACACATTTGTAGTTTTTTATTTGTTCTATTTTTGTGATCTTGTAAAAAATAGCAGTGACAGGATTTCAAATTCTTCTTCCTGGCGCTTAGGATAATTTCTCTAAAAGGGAACCCAACTGAAATTCGCCCTTGCCTGGCCTCTCTTACTCCGAATGATTGCGCTCGACAATCACTCAAGGCCAACTCCACCTTTTCTATTTGAGTACAATTATCATTCGAAGGTTTACTACCGTAGCTAATTTTATCACTTTCATTTTTAAAATAAAATTTGCGAAACAAAATTGCTGATTATTTTTAATGAAATGGATAGAAAAAGCGTGTTATCATGTTCATTTATTGACTCGGATAACTGACATTAATATTTTTTTGCTTAAGTTGCATAATTCACTCAATAAAATTTGCTATTAATTTAGCAAATTGACTGGAGACTTCTCAGGCTGACAGCTAGGATGAAACAATAGAAATAAATTTTGTACCCGACTGTCATAGGCGTAACTAGGAAATTTGGCGGGGGGGGGGGGTTAAAAAATTATTTGTTATATACTCACTACACATACGGGATAAAATATTCAGTTCTTATCACCAAGGCTCTTAATGATTGTTATCCATTCTTCTCGGTCTTTTGACATTTATAAGAAAAATGTTTCGTATATAAGTCCCAGGCTACTCACTTTAGTTATAGATGTGTCTCAAGAGGGTTCTTACTTTTGCTTACTCTCCTCCATCACCCCTGAGTTCTTCAATTTTCCTTGACATTATTTTAGGCTTGCGATGCGGGTCTCTGACCCTTTTTCTTAGATTCGTCCGTGGAGCCCCTTCTTGTACGCCGTCCTTACCACACCGCCAATTTGTTTGTCCTCATAATACAATGAACCCGTAATGGGAAAAATATTTAAAGAAAGAAACAAGAATTTAAAGAAAATAATAAAATTTCGAAACAAAGGGAAACTGATCCCTGAAGATAAAAAATATTTTTTCTTTTCTTTATAAAGTTTAAATTTCAATTTTGATCAAATTTCAAAATAAATTGAATTTTTCAGTTTTCTTTGAATATTTAAATTGGAGATAAGAATTATACTGATTAATATTAGATTTTGTACCAGCTTGGAATGGCAATCATGAGTTAAGATCTTTTTTCTGCTCCCTCTTTTCCTTTCTTGTGCCATAAAAACACAATTTCCTATTTTTTAAAACGAATTATTATCTTTTAATATTCAACCGACTTTTTCGTCAGTTTATATTGAGCTTATTATTATTTAATCGTTTACACCATTTAGCATAGCTAACGTTTTATTTGTTTATTTCACTTTTTTAAGAATAAAAACAAGACATCGTTATCTCCTCTGGCAGAGATAACAGTGAATTCGTCTTACGATTGATTCTTTGTTCTTTAAACAGATTCTGGCAATCTCCGACATTGTGATTTATCGGACCCGAGCAGAGCGTCTCCTCAGCGACATGTTCACATTCATCGGCTCCGCCTCGCAGGCCTACAGCAACCATTTCCAAAGGGCATTGCAGAATGCAACTGGGGAGAAGACTGAGTACACGCAACCGCTCTCCGGCTTTGGACCTTCGCTGATTATCTTCCATGAAACGAAGAACACACAACCTTTGGAAAGAGGTGATTAGATCAGAGTTCAAGAGGTGAAGGCCTACCAAAAAAATTCATTTGTTTCTTGTTTTAATTATATAATAGAAAACATGATTATTTTATGCATAAGAAAACGCATTTTTAAATTATCCGGCTTGATAAAATATCAACACTTATTTTTTTTTAGAAAATAATGAGTCTCCGGAAGAAATCCTCAGAGCTCGTTTTGAGCATTACAAATACAATTTAGATGCTTTTAGTTCGTTACATTATATCGGCACAAGATCAAATCAAGAGGCAACTGATTTCAGTAAATTGAAAGAAGTAATCAAATCAGAAATAGAAAATACTTCAGTGCGATCTGCTAGACAACCTCAAGTTATTTTTAACACTTTGAAGGTATAAATATATTGCTTTTTTTTTTTAAATTAAGATTTAATGACTTGATTCTATGAGAGGCCAGGTGATCATTAAATCTCTAACTGAAAATGGGGCATTTATTCCAGAACATAAAGGCTGAGCCTGTCCTCTCATAAAATCAATTCTTTTAAAAATATAATATAAACGAGCCTTTTGCAAAAAAAAAAAAATAAATTCAAATATCTTATTTTTCTACCCAATCCCAAGACACAGACTCTACCAAATAATGGTTGGTGGGGGGATGTCGTAAAAGGGAGGGAGGGGGAGTAAGAAGAGGGGTGGGAGCAAGAGATATAAATGAAGACCGAGAAGGAATACAGAACCCAAAAAGCTTAGCCGGGACGACCACCATTGTTAAAATATTGCCACTTTGATCATTTGGGGTCAAATCCCTCGCCGGGATCCACTGAGATTCTGTGAGAAGGCAGGTCGTCTCTCCCTGTTCATTCCCCTCAACGCCCAGTCAGCTTGTACAGTGAGGGACAATATTAAGTCCCACCCATGCATTTTTCTACTTGTGATTATTTCATTGTTTTTAAAAAAATATTATATATTTTTTAATGGAAACTTTCATGGTTCAAACCTAGAAAATTTCCAATAAAGATTTTCATTTTCTTTTATAAAAACAATGAAATATAATCATAAGTAGAAAACGCATGGGTGGGACTTAATATTTGTCCCTCACTGTACCATATATAGGTATATATCGCCCCAATATTCAAATTTATTATTCAATATTATAGGATCTCAAACCAGGAGATTCAATCTTAAGTTAACAAGCACAGATTCCAGGTTGGACGAGATGGAATTCTCAATGTATAAATAAGAAAAAAGCATTTTTCTCTTATTTTTATTAAATTTTTGGTCGACTTGATGCACATTTAAGTTTCGTCCTATTAGACATTATCAGGGCCTGTAATAAGTATAATTCTTTTTAATTACATCAGTGGCCTAGCGAGGGGGAGGGAGGGGGGGTATCATGCCCCGGGGCTACTCGCAAGAAATGGGCAAAAAAAAAATTGCTGATAATTTTTATTAATTGATTTCTGGAAAATATATTTTAAATTTAGTGCCAGTGTAATACAATAATTTTGTATATTTTACATGTAATATTATATGGTTTTCAAATCCCCCCCCCCCACATTATGATTATCTCAATTTATGATTATTAATAAAGGGACCGAAACGTTCATAGGATGTTAAAATAAGCATTTGGAGATTTCTGCTCATTTATTTTTAAAAAATTATTTCATTTTTTAGGTTTTAAATGAGAAATTTAGTGATAAATTGATTGCTCGAGTGCCTGTGCTTCTTCCTGATCAATATTTCACCTGCTCTACCAAGTGTCTTTCTTGTGATCAACGTTGCCAGGCAACGATGGGTCATCTAAAAGAAGGCCTTCCGCATTCAAATTCTTCTCGATGCCGGTAAGAGTTGTTTAAGAAAACTAAATAAATAAATTCTTGCGATTTTTTAAATTTTTATTTTTTCCAGATACCAATACCAATATGGCAACTGTACATATCTGTGTAAGAGTTGTCATAACAACGGGAAGGAGGTCCGCGTAGTGCCTCGGATGGTCTCGTCTAACGACAGTTCCTGGCTGGGGCTCGCTAAGTATGCCTTCTGCGGGTACGATCCAATCATTTTCATTTTTTGCCTGCTTCGACTTCAACTCTGGTTAAATGGAAAATTTAAATTTACTTATATTTAGTGTTAAATCATTCAAATATTATTTCTTTCTGATTTACAACTTCTTTTATAAAAGCAATGAAATAATCATATATAGAAAAAATATTGCGCACTGTCGCCAACTATATCAGCGAAGACTATTTCCTTAGGGATGAGGGACAGGAGGACTGCCGAAGATCTCAGGTCGAGTTGCGGGCCATAGTAGGATGAGCAACGGCAAAGCCGCGGGTCGGACGGAATCTCAGCTGAAACCATCAAACAACAGGCTCTTTGGGCGGTGAAATCATACATGAGCTATGCCAACTGATATGGCGAACCGAACATGGAGATGAATGGGAACTCCCACTTCTCCCACTATATAAGAAGGGCAACACAGACTGAGCAATTATAGAACAATAGCCTTGATATCCACCCAGCAAGATAATGTAACATAGTCAACAAACGACTCAAGGCATTCATTCTGCCCCAAATATCGGATGTTCAGGCGGGTTGTGCCGGGAAAGGCACAAGAGAGCAAATCCTGAACACCCGAAATAATTGAGAAAGAGAGAGTTCAATGTGAAAACTCTTCTCTGTTTTGTTGACTATAAAAAAGGTTTGATAAAATAAGATGAGACGACTATGGGAGATGCTGACAACATAGGAACCTTCGCATTTGATACATCTAATAAAAAATCTATACAACTACACCGACGAATAAGAATAGAAAAGAACCTATCAACCGAATTCACCACCGAAGCGGGCGTTAGACAAGGATGATTCTATCACCATCCTCTTCAACATCTACGGCGAGATGATAATGCGAATGTCTTGGACTCATGGGAGGGTGGGATATCGGTTGGCGGAAGAAAAAATAAACAACTGAGATACGAGATGATACTCTTATCCTGGAGCTGATGAAGTAGAGCTGAAAACAATAATGTGCAGCTGAAAGTAGAAAGGAGAAACACGGCCTGGAGATCAATGCTACTAAAACTCAAGTGATGATCATTGACCGTGCAACAACAACCAACCGCAAACACAAACATCGCAGGCTACGAGGTAGTTGACTCCTTCGAATCCTAGGCTCCATTATAAACAACCTGGGGCAATCAGAGCAAGAGATCCGCCGAAGAACAGCGATAGCTCGAACATCGATGGTAAAGCTGTCAAAGATATGGAGAGACAACAACATCTCGAAAGGCACAAAGTTAAAGCTGGTCAACTCCCTATCTTCCATCGCCACATACGCTTCTGAGACATGGACAATGAAAAAGGCCGACCAACTGCGAATAGACGCATTCGAAATGTGGTGTACGGAGAATGCTCCGTATCCCCTGGACCGCCCATAGGACGAATGGTCTATACTAAGCGAACTCAACATAAAAAAGATTGTCCACAAGGATAAAATCGGGAATGCTGGCATATTTCGGCCACCTAGCCAGAAGAACTGACGGCTGGAGAGGTCGTGATAGAGGGCAAGGTCGACGGTCGGGTCCTCGAGGCAGATCTCCAATGAGATGGGTCGACAGGTCGAGGGGTGTCGGCAGGGACTCAACATTCGATCCATATGGCCCAAGACCGAGCGGCATGGAAGATGACAACAGAGGACATACATATACCACCTCTCCCGAGGAGCAAAGGAAGAAGACAGAAGACAAAATAAAGAATTGATTATTACGATTATAGGGAGAGAGGGGAGAAATTCTATTCTTGCCTCTGCGTAGACACTGGACCATGTAACGGACTACACTCGGAGAAGAATGTCAATCGACTAGTACACACATCACCGCATGCCTTGTGCGCACTGGCACCGACAAAATTAAAACCATGTGAAGAGTCGGTCCGGTCAGGGCTTGCCTTGATGTTGATTGACATTCCTCTCTGTGAGTCGTTCTTCATCTGGTGCAGTGTCCGTGAGGTTATCGGGTATAAGTGACTCTGCATTTAGGGGTTGTCCCCTTTTTTTCGGTCTTTAGAAACCCGTGACGACTCTTCATCTGGAATGGGCTTGCCCTGGGGGAAATGAATTAATAATATTTAATGGCAATTATATTCTAGATGGATGTGGAGTACAGGCAGCCAAAAATAAATCTCTCCAGTCACAGAGAATCGAGAGTCTTTTATTTTTGGCTGCCTGCACTGCACATTCAAGGGAAAATGAATTTACACTTAAAAGGAGATGTTAACTAGAACCTGAGATTTCAGAACCACTGCGACCCGACTTGCAAAAAATTATTAATAAAACAATTAGTTTGAAAGACGAAGTAAAAGTTTTGTTCAAATAAATCAGCTTCCTAAATACTTCAATTTTAACACTTGATTCGTCAGCGGCTGGTATGGCATTTTATTATATTGATAATATATTTAAAAAAAAAAAAAATTGTCTCTGAGACCCTCGGACTAAATGAAAATGATTATCATACCCTAGTGTAGAACATGGTATTCAAAAAACGCTGTTTTTAAATCTGCTAAATCACCTCACGCTCTCCCATTATATAACATTGACACTAATATAAAACAGAAATTATGTTCATGAAAATCACATCACAGCCACAACCTCAAAAAGCAAGAAATTATGTTCTCTGACTCCTTTAATGATTTAACTCTAAATATAAAATTGTTCAAGCAGGCGGAAGCTAAAATTCATCTAACATTTCATTTCTCCTTACTAATCTTTAATATTTTTATTTTTTTATTCAAAAAGTATTTCACCTGTTTTCAAATAAAATAATTTATTTGTTTTTTATTCACAGATATAACAAGTAGGATATTTGTAACACAAATTTTTAGAGCCTGTGAACTAGGGTCCGACCGAAACAAGATTTTCAGCCGAAACCGAAACCAAAACCGAATATTCGGCCTCAATCTTAGTTTCGGCCGAAACCGTAACCGAAACCGAAACTTGTATTTCCTATAAAAAATTCATATCATTTTAACTTTTTTTTTTTTTGAAATTTTTTCTCCTCCGTGAAAATCATTTGACCTTTTTTTAGGGAGACTAAATTTTTTCTCCCTCAAGTGCAAATCATTTGACCTTTTTTTTGCATGCGAGTCTCATCCCATCTTTTCAGACTCAGGTTTCGGCCGGCCGAAAGTTTCGGCTACTTTTTGGCCGAAACCGAAACTACGGCCGAAACCAGGATTTTTGGCCGAAACTGGCCGAAACCGTAACCGAAACCGAATATTCGGTCGGTTCCTACTGTGAACTCAAGAGCCTTAGCAAGTTCTCATAATGCTATTTATTAATATAATAATAACTCAGTTGATCCGCCTGCAAAATTTATTTTTTTGTTCATAAACAAGTAAAAGGCCCTTTATATATATATACAAATGCTATATGAATGGACCTAAAAAATGCATGGACCATACAGGTGGTGGGATGGATATATATATATATATATTAATAATTCGGATTTTCCTTGAAATATTTATTCCACGTATATATCTAACTTTTTCTCGCTTTGTTTTCTTCTTATTTTAAAATTTGGTGTACTCTGGGAATGTCTATGAAATTTTCTCGTTGGGACCTCATGACTCTCCTTTTGAAGTCATTTTCAATGAGGTGACCTGAGAAAATTTATCTTCACTTACATCCAGCAGCGGTAGACATCCAGAACATATATATATGAAAGAGGGAGAAAGAGAACGTGTTGCGATCGCATCAAAAATTCGATGCCGAGATGAAAATACGCGTTCTGAGGTTCCTGATAACAAAAAGTTTTCCAAAATGGTCTGTCTTTAGGAGTACCGGTATGTGTATGTGGACAAAAAATCAAAGAATAGAACTGCAACGTTGAAATTTGATATTTTAGTTAGATACCACCCACAAACCTTTAAATAAAATCGACCAAATACTACTTTACTTATGAAATTTTTCATTTTTTTTTCTATTTCCTCTAAATTCGTTAACTTTTTAAAATCTATCTTCTTTTATTTTCATCTCAACATTGTTTGAAGTCCACTTTTATACTTGAAAAAAAATCTGGTGTGACAGTCCTTCACATAACTTTTGAATACCTAAGAGGTAAGAGAAAATTGTGATCTCTGCTGTCAGTCACGACAGATTTTTTTTTTTTTAAGCCATTTCGATACAGTTCCTATTTATTTCATTTGTGTGAAACCTTAACTTCTAGCACAAGAGGTGAGTTCTTTACCTCTGTGCTACTCTCAGAGTTCTATAAAATATAGAAAGGCAAGGAAAATCTTTTTGGTTGAATAATTTCTTTCTTTCTCTTTGTGTATTTTGTTTAGGAAAATATTAAAATAGCGAGTGTTAGTCAAGCAGGCTATCAAAACTGTTAGAATAAAATTTTAATTTTTGATCCTTTTCTTTTGATTTTCAGCTATGTAATCGAATGTCCGAATTGTGGGGAAATTTATCGAAGTAGACAATATTGGTATGGAAATAAATATCCTGAAGATACGGCTGTTCGTACTGAAATCCAACACGTTTGGGAGGTGAGATTGAATTTTTTCAAATATTTAAATGATACACTAGGTGATATGTTTCAAGTTTTTATTAAATTAAATAAACGTATTTCCACATGACTGTCATCTTATTTCTCATCGTAATCTTATTTTTCTCATTTAAGACGGGCACCTCAGCAGCAATCCAGAGTCAGAACGCCGCACAAAAAGTAATCGACGGAGTCAGTTACCTTACAGAGGCCGTAGCAAATATCAGCACTCCGCCAGCTAAATATGTCTCCTCCTGGGTGGCAGACCAAATAGCGCCCAGCTATTGGAGGCCAAATAATGAAATCAAGGTGAACTTTATGACGCAGACTTTTTGGTTTTATATGCCGCAGTTCCAATAGTAGATGATTTACCCTTCCCTTGTTTTTTTATTTATTTTTTAATTTTGGGGGTGGTTTTGTGGGGGGGGGAGTAGACATTGCTCAACAGAGAATCGGTTATTTGGAGAAATTTAGAAATTAAAAAGAGCTGAGTCTACTCAATAAGTTAATACTGTATATAAAAAAAAATAATGGATTACAAAGAAGGAACTACTTGAAAATGTATTGAAAGGGATGGAAAGTGCATTATATTTTATTTAAAAGTTATAGCCAATGCTTTGTTTTAATATTATTTCTGATCAAAGAAAATATTAATTTATATTTCAATAATCCCTGTTCCTCTGCTTTCTATGTATGGTTAATAAAATGATTACAAACATGATTAGAGGGATTTCGTGAATTTATTTGGCTGTATTATTTGACAAATATCATCACAAGACTTACAGATACCTAGAGCAACGTGCCAGGTTTTGTTTGAGATGTTACAGGTGCTCCATATGCGCGCGCCCCCTCTGATGATTCTGCAAATATCAAGTCTGTAATCAAGTTCGTCCCAAACTCGATGTAACATATCCCTATTAATTTGTTCAAAGGCATGCGACCTCGCAGTTCTAGTAGGTCTAATCAGAACTTGATGGACATGGCCTCCTTGTTTCCCTGACTTAACGCCGTGCGATTTTTTTGTGAGGAGGTATGTGAAAGATTCAGTTTGATTACAGACTTGATATCTGCAGAATTACCAGAGAGACGCATATGAAGCACCTGTAATATCTCAAACAAAACCTGGTACTTTACTCTAGGTATCTGTAAAGTTTTTGTGAGGATATGTCAAATAAGTCAGGGCCTATTAAATTCAAGACATAATGAAGTTCAATCACCCTGTTTCTATATTTCGTGACATCATCAAATGTTATTTGCTCACTTTTCATGTTATAACCGTGACTTTCATCAATAATATAAATTGTTTTGGATTTGAGTCGAATTCCTCCTCCAAAATTCAGTAAATATATTTTAGTCATAAGAAGATTTTATCTCTAATTTCGAGCAATGCCTTCAGTTAAAAGATTTTTTTTTTATTTTTTTTAGAATTGTCACAAATGCCAAAAAGAGTTCGGAAGCCTTGATACGAAACATCATTGTCGTTCCTGTGGCGAGGGATTCTGTGAAGAATGCTCGACGAAGTCAATGCCCGTTCCAGACCGAGGTTGGCCAGATCCCGTGCGAGTCTGCGATAAATGCTACGCCATTGGTAATTACCAATTTTGTCTATATACAGTATTTATATATTTCACAAGAAACGAAAAAAGAAAATTTTGCGATTTCGTTCTTAAACTCAAAGATGTCACTCATCTTCGAAATTATATTCCTGCACCCCTCTGCAAGATACTCTACAAAATAAAAATAATTTCATGGCTCTTATAGTTTCTGAGATATTGTTTTACAGTCATAAGACAAAGGATTGACAATTATATATATATATGTCTCATATAGACAATCACATCAAAAAACTGTTTTAATCAAATGAGTAGTTATTGCTGACTGAATAAATTCCAGGGGGTATAGAATAAGCAAAAATAAAATTCTTATTTTGCAGGCATTTTGAGTATCGGTCGCAGCCGACCCCCACCCCCATTCTCAGAATAAATTGGCTATTTCCATTTTAATTACAATTCAAAAAAAAACCAAGAGGCAAATACTAGTAGACTTCAGTGCCATAATTATTTATTTTGTCCTATATGCGTTTTTTAGATTTTTATCCATTCTACTATATCTATTTTAAATAAAATAGCTAAGACACAAATTAGAAACCAAGCGCAAATACGAATATTAAAAACATTCATTTGTAAATCTAACTAGCAAAATTCCCCCCTGGAGTTGATTACTCACGAGCCCTGAAGCTGTTCAAATTTTATAATTAACCAATTATAATCATTAGCAAAAGCCCGCTGCACGTCATTGATTTGAAATTGATCTTTCACTGAGCTCCTTGCAACCAAATCTAATTTTAAAATATTATTTTTGTTTTTTAGCTGTTCAAGAAAAATTAACTACGTCCGAAGAAATTGACAATTCACAAGTCATAGTTAGAAAATGTGGCGAAGCTGTAGTCTCGACTTTTTCAACAGTGGCCTCTTTTCTTGATTATCCAAAAGGTAATGAATAATTATAAATATTTATTTTAAAATCTGGTATGCCCATAACTCAAATAGTTCAGTTTCAGTGGCAACCTGAAAATTTATTTGTTTTTTAATAAATTTCCAACATTTCAGTGTATTGTCCTTTTGAAAGATAAAATTATTTGTGATTATTCTTGAGTCCTTTGATCTTGCAAATCATTCTTTATTTCGATTTGTAAGAAGAGAGAAGAGATGACGTCAGGGAAGCATAAGGGAGGTGGATCGTGTGGGGAATTGTTGAGTCTTTGTATCTGTTTTTTATTGATTCTGAAATTGTTGCCGCATTCTAAGAATAATTTTCTTTCTGCTTCCGCTGGCGATCCTTCCAAATTACTTAATTAACATACGTATATGTTTTAAATTCCTTCTGAGACATTTGATTTTTATTTACATTTAATTTTTTGTTGGAAATTAAATTTAACCAAAGTATACAAAAACTGACTTCGCATTATAACAAGTGCCTGAGAAAAAGAGAAAATACAATTCCTTTAAAAACAAATTATCACTACTCAATGTAAAATCATCTTCGTATATTTACTATAGGGATATGCTGAGAGGAATTCTAACTTATTGAAATTCAATTTGCCATTGGCAGGGCTGATAAAGGACACTGCACGACCGACTTATTGGGTGCCCGATGCCGAAGTGACTGGCTGTTGCGTGTGCGACTGCTCCCTTGGCTCCCCCCGACAACCTCTTCATCATTGCCGGGATTGCGGACGAGGGGTCTGCTCTGGATGCAGTATGGGACGCAAGCCTGTGCCAAGACGAGGATGGGATCGACCTGTTCGCGTTTGTAACACGTGCGCAAACAAGGAATGACCGCGATCACGATAAGCATCTAAACTTCTCTCCTTTCTTACAACACATTTAAATATATAATTAATTCACGATTTATTTTATAGAGAGTTAATAGAATTAGATCCTTAAAAAATGAAATAAGACAAATTATCTATTAACTTCTCAATCATATTTCATGAATTAATTATAATAAATACATTTTTATAAAAAAAAAAAAGTCGGGTGTTTATGGAAGTGATTAAAGTTACGCTAAAGACAAAAATTAAATTATTATTTGCCAAAAAAAAAAAAAAAAAAAAAATGGCAAAACATTTATTTATAAAATATTAATTATTTTGGCACTGTTTTTATATCATAACCTATATGATTTTTTTTTAATTTGCTTTTTAAAATAAAAAATTTTTCAAAGTGATAATTTGATGATCTTTTAGAATATTGGAAGCATCGCTTTTATGAGATTATGAAAAAGGATTTGACGTTTCGATCGAATTGCCTCCATAAATGAATCCATTTCATTTGTGCGTGGCTCTTTTAATTGTAGACTTCAGGAGACAAGGATTAAGAGACAAGAACGCTCCCAGGCCCTCGGCCCTAGGAAACACTTGCCTGGCCACGATTCTTTTTTGCTTCTAACTTTGGCACATTTATGTTTTGTTCATTTTTTATTATATGCAATTTTTCTCTCGTTTTAATATCATTTTTTTAGCAAATATATACGGCAATTACATGTGGGCCCGGAACTGACAACTTTCGGGTCCATTTACTTATATATATATATATATATATGAGCCGTTGTCAAAGGGGCTTGTCCATTTGTTTTTAAACGGAGATATTGAAGAGTTTGTGATTAATTATATTAGCTGAATATAGGATCGTGACTGTAGATAAAATAGAAACGTTTTCCTGTATTGGGATTTTCATCTATTCTGTTAATAAGATAGTTCAAAAAATTAAAGATTTATGAACTTTAATCGCATCTTGTAATCCACTTGAATATTTATTTCAACTTTGGCTCCATTGAATAAATTTTAAAACTTGTCTTAAAAAAAAAAAAAAGTTTATTTGTTCTGAGAGTAATTTGGTTATGCACCCGCAGGCAAAAAACAAAAACGAACTGATTGTTTCTCCTCTTCCTAGCAAAAGCTGCCAATGAAAATTAACAAAAAAAAAAATAATAATGTGCCAAAACATGATTACTATTTGATCGAAACGTCAATACTGTTGTTTAATAGAGTTGATATAGAGATTGGTATACGAAGTATAAAATTAATAAATAACCCTATTCTATTAATTTAATTCAATTACCACCACACACAAAAAAAAGGCAAATTATCCAAAGTATTTATGTATTATATTATATAATATTTTACATTTTTAACTAATTTAAATTAATAAATTTCCGTTTTTTTTTTTTACTTTTTTTTTAAACCTATGCAAATGCAAATTTCTTAATAAAACTTTGCTCATAAATTTAGTATTTAGTTAAAGTGAACTGATATTTTTTATAAATCTGGTATATTTTGATATTATTTAATTTTTTAAAAAATTGCTTTTTTGGGATTTAGAGATGATAAATGACTTAAAAAAAAAACCACCAAAAATATTCTGTGGGAAGTTTGAAGAAGTTGAAAGGAGGCAGGCGGGTGAACTTTTTGGACTTCCCATAGAATCATAAAAAAAAGGTGAATGAGAAGCAATTTATGAGGGCGTATCTTGCCAACGAGAGCCGATTATTTATTCAGCACTCTTTTATCTACAAATGAAACTAAGACGATGCTCTTTGCCGCCCATTGGGTGTTTTTTTGTTAAGTCACACTTTATTCTCATTCACTTTTGAACTCTTCCCAACCATTTATTGTAAATTCTAGAAGAGCAAGCAGCAACCAAAATCGAAGACATATATATGGACCCTGTTATGCATTAGTGTGTCAAGTGCCAAAAAAAAATTGAAAAATTGAGTTAAGCACGGAATATTGTTTCAAATGCTATAATTAATAATATTTTTTATGAAATATGTCCTAAAAAATTTTATATTTAATGTTACTTGCAAAATTGACAACAAAAAATTATATATAATCCAATGAAAACAAAAAACTTTAATGTTAATTTTCTCAAAACTCGGTAGCTGGCGCTTGTCACACTAATGCGTAACAGGGTCTATATATACTGGATGTCACAAAAGAAATGACGGAAACTTAGAGGATTCAAAAGAAAGACCAAAGTAGTATAGGAATTAGGGGTAGGAACCCAACAATGGCCCTAATTTTTGCCCAACTTTTCGATACCTAAGTATAGAAACTCATTTCTTTTTCGTACTTGAGCTTTTATTTTCGAATATGAAAACAGAATTTGATTAAAAAATTACTTTGGCAGACCAGACCAATTTTTGATGATTTCACCAACTCAAATACCAAAATGTGAAAATTATTTTTATTCAGAAATTCTGTTTTCATATTAAAAAACATTTTTTATAAACTCATAAGTTGGAAAAAAGGAATGAGCTTCTATACTTGCATGCGAACCCTCCAGCTAGTGCGTCACCGATTTCTTTTATACTCATAGGATTTGAAGGTGAGTATCTGGACAGCAAGCAGTTCGATCCTCTTCTCAAAAACACTGGCCAGTTTGAAGATTTCCGAGTTGGGATATTTTTTAGTTTTTAGGCTTATTCTGCAACACATTTCAAGGAGTGACTAATTTGATATATGAAAATTTATGAAACGTCTCGTTTTATTTAACAAAAAGATAACGAGCGGCTCTCAAAATGTGTCCAAATTAATCAAAATCTCGGGTGTTTTTGAGAAGCGCGCATCGTACTGCTGTCCAGATCCTCGCCTTCGAATCCTATGAGTATAAAAGAAATCGGCGACGCATTGCCCTTGTTAGAATGAAAGTTAAATCGAAAAGTTGGCTAAAAAATAAACCCATTTTCGATCGAAAGTGCGGTCAGCCCCTAGTTCCTTTACTATTTTGATACTCCTGAGTTTCTATCATTTCTTCTGTTATATATATATATACACGAAACGTCGAGTGAATCTCAACAGCCAACGCGATTTCGCTTTTCTTCGCTCCGCCTACACCCAAACGCGGAAGCCTTCCAGTGTATATAAAGTGAAGTGGCAAGCTCTTTTCCCATTAATGAATATTCCTTTTTGTTCGATTAACACTTAAAATTATTTTTAAAAAAGTCATTAAATCTCTAACTCTTAGAAATTAAAAAAGTTTTTTGATTCTTATAACTAAAGCCCGAATTCTTAGGCAATATATTTGTTTGTTTTTAGTTTTAGTTTTTATTGCGTGGCCACCAATTTTTGTTTTCTACCCTCTTTTCTTTCAAAAATTAGGCCATTTATATTGCATATTTTATTACTGTACACTGCATATTATTTGATTTTTTTTTAATTGCTTATAAATCCGGGCTTTACTTATAACCAAAAGGAAATAAAATCGTCGTGTTCACTATTTGCCTAAATCTTGGAAAATTTTCTATCTAGCTCATCACTGTAATTATTAAAAAAAAATAAATCAATCAATCAAAAGAATTTAGCTAAATATGAAAACATTGAAGGTAGGGTAATTTTTTTTTTTTTAGCAGTGGTGGATATTTCATATTAAATTATTAATTTTTCCCTATACATTGATAAAAATTTGATTATCTGAATTGTAAATAAAAAAATGTCTTTCCTTCTCAAAAGAATCTGGAAAAAATGCTTTGTTTTTTCAGAGATCGTTAAATCGAGTTCATTCGATATTAGAGAATTATCTTTTGCCTGTTTAGAAAATAATGACATTTATTTTATAATATTTTCTACCCCCCCCCCCCCTTCTCCGTTCTTCCCTTAATCAAGAAATCCAGATTCTTTTGGGAATATTAATAACAGGATAATATAATAAATAATTATTTGATATTTTAGGTGAGTAAAATCAAATTTTGTATACAAATATTGTATATAGGAGAAATATTAATATAAAATTGTGAGGGGGGGGGGATTTCTTTTCGGTCCACACAATGATGACCACTTGAACCAGAATTTCTTGCCTCACTCGATCCAATTTTACTTTACCAGATCTTCTGCGTGGTCATCGCCTCAGACAGGAGATCCCGGGCTCAACACTCAGAAAGCCCTAAGCAAAAAACTCAAAGTTTTGCTATTTACCTAAGTTATCAAATTATTATTAATTATACAAAGAAGTGGTCTCTCTTTCATTAAGAAAAATAAACCACAGCTATTAAGTTTTATCCCGAAATAAATGTCACCTTTGATATATGACATGACTTGAGTGTTCAGCTCCTCTTGTATCTTCTTTTCTTTAACATTTGAAAAAAATCCTAACTCTCTCTCTGTCTTCCCCCTCCATCTTTCCAATTATTTCATCTTCCACAATAGTAAAATCCTTTTATCTTTTTTGTTCTACTCTATTCAATATGTTTATATATTATATCAGTTTTATATATATATAAAGGGGTGTCCCAAAATTTAGGAACGCAAGATTTGAATTAAATATAAAACACATTTATTTTTCTTTAAATTATTATTTTTTTAATGAATCATAAAGTACACAGAATAGGGTTATGTATGATATAACACATCGGGCAAATGCCCTTCACGGCTGTTCTGGCACATACGCACTCTTTTGTCAAAATTTTCCATGACAATTGTGCATAAATGTGGCCCAATATCAGTAATGCAGCGTTGAATTTCCTCCTTCAACGCACGGGTTGTTTTTGGCTTGTTGGCGTACACCTTTGATCAGTTTATCTCTCAGTTTCTAGAGTTTTTTTCTGTGTCTCTTGAGAGTGTTTCATAATAAACACTGCGTGTCGAGGCCTACCATAGTTTGCCCAAATTGTGGAACGTTCCTTGTATTGTGGATTCAAATCGCGTCAAAAAAGCGGCGGCATACGAAGTGTTTTTAGAAAATAATTAAAAAAGTTAAACGATTCTACAATAAAAGATCTGGAGCGAGATTCGATACACATTGCACGAAAAAACTAATAGAACTGAAAGCAAAACTGATGGGAAAATTTCACTTCAGATAACTGTACAGTTTTTTACTCAAATATTCGCACAGGAAAACTGCGACAGTTAAACGAAAGTGTTTCAAAAAGAATAATAAACGTATTTCGAAAGGATATATATATTTATTAAACTTTAACATTTTCGAATATGAAACTTTACACAAATATTTACGAACCTCTCAAGTTCAGATTACAGATGTTCAATATATGTCCTCCGTCAGCGATACGAACAATATCACATCGATCCTCAATTTCCTCCCATACACGGGCAAGCATGTATGTCTTAAAGTTTAATAAATATATGCATTCGAAATACGTATATTTTTTTTGAAACAACCTGTATACTATTTTCGGTATAAAAAAAAAAAACAAACAAATTTCGCTCTTTCGTATTTTGGAAAATTCTTGTTCTAGTACTTTAATAATATCCTTTTTTAGTTTTTACCAATTTTATAAAAAAAAAAAGCTCGGACAGCCAGGAACTATATCGGTATATAGGCCTACAGTATATATATATAACGATTCGGATGAAATTGAAAGTTTAATTTGATTTGATTTTTCTTAATAATCTTTTCATTCTTTTCTTAATTATGACGGTTTTACTTAGCCGCCAATTTTTATTTAAAAAATGATCTGCATATACCAAATGTGACAATTATTTCAGGCCTTAATTTTTCGCTTCCTTTGAGACCTCGTTATTTCTGTATATTGATTGGGCGTTTTATTTTTTTTATTTTTTGAATTTTCACATAGAGTTTAATTTTTCTTTTTATTATTTACTAATATTTTTGCTCGCTATTTATTTTAAAATATATTATTTATTTTTTTTTTTTAAATGTACTTATGTTCAACCAAAGTAATTTGTTTTTACATTTTATGATTTGTTTTTTTTTTTTTACAATATATTTTTTTTTTTTTTCGAAATTTTCACATTCCAAAATTGACTATTTTATTTTTTATTAATTTTACTGTGATACCATTAAATATTTTAGTCTTTTTAATGCTTGCTTTATGTTCTTGTAAAATAGATTATTTAGTAATCTTATGTATATTTTATTGGAAATAAAGAGTATATTGTTTAATTATTCTTTTGCTCAAATAATACATTCCTGTTATTTAAACACTAAAGAGAGATGTATACCTAAATCGCAGTGCAGTGGCCCATAGGGGGGACCAAGAGGTGCGACGTCAATGTTAGACAAATTATCTCGCTTTATTGGCCTATAGGATCTACAAATTAGTTTTATGAACCAAATTTTAGCAAAGTGAATGCTCTACAACTTTGCATCATACTATGATAGTCAAAATATGCGGAAAACTGACTCATTTTTGTTTTCCATGAATGTAAACAAATCCTCAAGCAGGCACTGAATTGGAATAGTAATGATAATTTTTTTTTTCATAATTAAGAAGAAAAGGCGCCGGCGGGGGCCAGCTGGCGGGGGGTCCAGGGGGGCGAAGCTCCCCTGTCTAGACGTGCGACAGTCACACAAGATTTTTAATATTGCATTATGTCTTTGAAGCCAGAAAAATCACTAAAAAGTCTAAAATCAAATCAGTGGCGGACCCAGGGTTTTTTTTTGGGTGGGAGGAGGGAGGGGGGCGGGGGGGAATGCGTCCCAAAAAAAAGGCCGTCGTCACTTTTCTTTGCTTAGATCCCCTCCTACCTGGTTTATTGTTACAAGTGAAGGGGAATAATGAGGGGGGGGGGGGAATGTAGTTCCAAGAACCGCCTAAGATAGCGCCACCATTGAGTCTGAAACCTCCCTGGTCTGAAAGAAGGCTAAATCCAAAGCATCCCTCTATTCTGGTTCATTTCCTGTTCATTTCTCTGCAGAGTGGCATTGGCAATAGAGTCAACTTTTCTACGTTTGATCTGCACCACCACCTCTCGACCACGTGATTTTATTTATCGACGTTTCAACTAAATGTAAGTACGAATTTTTGAAATAAATTCAATAAAAAATTAAATTTTGAAGAATCTATCTATGAAAATTTTGTGTCCATAAAACAATCCAAGCTTAAAAAAAAAATCAAAAATAATTTCACATGGCAAATATGTATACATTTGGCAACAGTGAATTCTTTCGATACCAATTAAATTATAGTTCTAATTTTAAAATGTTATTATTTTTTCAAAAGAAAGGAATAAAATATTCAAACTATTAATAAATATTTAAATTTAAGCCCTTAAGACGGACGGAGTCGGCCCTCGGGCCTTGGTGTAGGGTTAGCTGGCCTTCTATACCAAGGATCGCGGGTTCGGATTCCAGGCATTCCGATGATTTTATTTAAGCCATTTGAATTTGGAAAACGGTTATCGTAAAAAGTCAAATATGGCCCAAGTTGCCGAAAAGACTGTGTATATGTGTGAGTGTGAGTGTGATGATTCAATTAGAAATCGTTTTTTTTTCGCAGATTGAAATTTGCGACAAGTTAGCGCGGTATTAAAAATTCTCACATGTTTACTTCGAAAAGTTGAGTTTTTAGGGTGGTATAGTTTCTGACTACTTTATCGACGAGTAGGCGATAAGATAAGCTAATACTACACTAATCCTCTAACATTTTGCTGGAAAACATGTGCTACTCGGGTTTTGTCTGGTAAGGCCCTCGGGCAGCCCGAAGGCTTCCTTAAATTTGCACACAGCGAGCACGTGGCAAGGTGATCTGGGGAAGTGTGGGCTTGGGCTGCTTGTGTACATTCATGTTGGGCTTGAATCGAACTAACCTATTATTTTCTACTCCCAACCAAATAGCTAATTACCGGATTATGCGAGAAGCATGAAATTGTTTTTCAAAGATTCTTTAAAACGGTACGTGCCTAGCTAACTGTTTCTTGGTATGTTTGTTGAAAAAGGCTTTTAGTTTTTTCTTAGGTTTGAAATTTCAAAGTAAAATGTTTAGTTTAATATAAAAAAGGCTTTTTTTTTAAATATCAATAAACAGTTGGCTGGGTAAGTATTTTTTTAAAGAATCTTATAAACAAAAATTCATTTGGTCAAGAGAATAATGAAATTCTCGAGCTGCTCTCTTGAGGGTTTTTTTTTTTATTTTTCTCAAATATTTGCAATCAGGCAGGTAGATTTTAAAATTTTTGGTAAAAAGTCAAGTCTTTTGTATTTGGCTTACAAAGGGACAAATAAACGAGTTTTAAAGGTTTTTGGGATCAATATAGTGTTTGTGGTTGAAATCTCGAATAATCTTCACAGTTGATCAATATTAATAAAAAAAAAAACTGTTCTTACTTACGCTGTGTAAGCAAGAATCAGGGTTAGTGCAAGGCCGGATCTAGGGGGGGGGGGCACATATCAGGGGGCGGCGAAATAGGAAAAGTGCTTCTCAAAAAAAAATTAGGTGCGGATTTAGATAACAAGTGCAAAAATTGAGCCAACAGCCTTAAACCTAAAACAACAAAGAAATCGAAGAGTCTAAAGAGAATTGTTTCTATTTAAATTCAATTTCCGGTCGTTATTCAAATCTTATTGTGACTTGTTCTGTACACAATTAGAATTTAATTTCAAAACAATAATTTGTGTCAATTTGTTTTTGCAGATCTCAACAACACCAAAAATGGAATCTTTTTATGACTTCATAAAGAAAGACTATCGGGCAGTTATCATCGAGTTTCTCTCTTCTGGCGTTTCTCCGAATTCCGAAGAATATTCTGATTTCCAAAGAAGACATGTCGAGAGTCTCCCGGATCCAATTGTTGAAGAATATATGAATGATTTGCTTTTGGATTTAAGTGAACGAAAAAAGTCAAATTTGATGTTAAAAACAATTCATTTGATGTTCTCTGAAAAGACAAAGAGGTTATGCCTCTATCAAAAATATTATTTTTTGAATTATTTTGATCGAAGGGAAAAAAATTTGATTTATCAAGCCCTTAGATTAGATTTGTTTGATTTGATGTTCTCTGAAAGGACAAAGAGGTTATGCTTCTACCCAATATATTATCTTTTGAATTATTTTGATCAAAGTGAAAAAAATTTTATTAATCAAATCAGTAGATTAATAAAAATCAAACAACCAAATTTAATGCATTTGGAATTGAATTGTAATTCTGTAAATTATTATGAAGAAATTATAAAAAATGCTCCTTTAAAATCATTAACAATCAAATCTAATGATATCGATAATGATTTTATGGAAATCATTTTAAAATTTAGTCTCCGATTAGAGACATTAGAGTGGCAAGTAAAACATTTAGATTTATTAAATCTCCAAATTGATTCGTGGCCAAAACACGAATCACTTCGTGTTATTAGAATTAAAAGTAGTTTCAATTATTTTCCCCGAATAGACCCAACGACACCGAACAAAATTTTAGAAAAATTGCCAAATCTGGAAATATTTGAAACGAATAATAATTCTTTAAATTTACTTTTCTCTAAACAAATCCCCTCAGAATTAAAAGAAATTTTATTTTTTCCTACAACAACTCTAGAATCCGTTCGAAATTTGTATGAAATCTTTCCCGAATCTGACTCAATTTATTTGTTTGACCCTGACAATTCAGCTTTAGATTATCTTCCAAATTTCCAACATCTGAAACACCTTTCTTTAGATTTGCCTAGCAACAGTCAACTGACGAATGTTCTTCAAAAATGCGGGTCAAAATTCGAGTCTTTGGTATTAGAAATGGACTTTGTAAATTTGAATAGTATTTTAAGTTTATGTCCAAATTTAGAATATCTCTATATTAGGGGTGCAACCTATACACAAGTTCGTCCCGTTTTCTCTCATTCCAAACTTAGATATTTAAAATTCCCCCAACGACCATTGTATTTGGATATTTTACTAGAATTACGTTCACATGATAGATATCACGTGTATTACGGTTTAACTATAGTTCAAAGTTGTATAGCTATTTTGATACTCTTCTTTATGGCATTACTTATCATTTTATTTTGCCAAATAATTCGTGTGCCTGGCGCACAGCACACAACTTTCTCTCACCATGGGTACCATTTCCCCTATCTTTTCTATGGAGTACAAGAGTAAAGTGGTCTTCGGAAGATTTCAATCACTAAATGAGAATATCCCCCCTCCCCCTGAAAAATTTCTTCGCTACGCCCCTGTATATATATAAATTTTAAATTTAATATGTTACTTACTTAACTGCACTAGTAGCCTTTGATGATTGACCTTTATTTCGATTGCATAGCCATTTAAAAAGTCAGAATCGAGAATCTTTTAATAAAGCAGATGAAAAGGCGAAATTCTTTTTGTTCTTCGCTACTTGTTATAGATAATTTGATCAATTTATGATTGAGAGGAAAATTATTAATCCTCGCTGCGCTGTCCACTCTGTAAATAAAAGAAAATTTTACATTACTTTGTTTAAAATTTTTAATTCTTCTATTGATGTTCATATCTATCTCTGAAGCTGAAATTTGTATTGTAACTAATTATATTGTAATATATCAGCTTATATTTAATTTAAAAATCAATTTCAATTAGAAAAATTTTAAATTCTATTCACTAAATGAAGATATTATGGATTTAATACTGACCTGTGGCGAGACTGTGGAGTTAAATGGATTGGCTTCTCTGCCTGAGCCGGCGCCAAAGGACAAAAGTGGAGAGAGAGTCGTTCCAATCTGCAAGAACAAAAATCAAAGCTTTTAGGAAAATATTCGCATATTTGTGCCTTTGTAAGAAAGCTATGTGAGTTCAAATGAAATATATTAATAATTAATAATTAATATACACTATACACTATTATAACTAGTTACACTAGTTAGTTATTATATTATAAATCATTTTTATAGATAAAATATATATAAAATTATACCATTTTTATTTTTTTATTCATTTAAAATATTAAAAATGTATTACCTATTCAATTTATTTTATTAAAAAAAAATTATCTTTCTCTTTTATATTATTTTCTTTATTGAATTTAAAAATAGATCCAACAATCAAACCGGTTTATTTCATTTACACACACACACTTGCACTTCGGGAGAGTTCGGCTTTGTTCGGTTTGAGACGACGAAGAGACGACGCGGCGGCGGCGCCAGCGCTGCCGTCGCCGCCTCAGTAAGCCTGAAGCTTGTGATTCCTTCACATCTATTTACAACAAATAATGTTTCCTTCCTCAACAATCCACGCTACCGACACATCACCTGATTATATTCATAGTGTTCCATGCCTGCACCTTTCTTTTCATCCTCGATTTCACCAGGTAAACCCACGTTTTGATTAATTAAACAGAAATAACAAAGAGGGATTGTTGGTTGATCCAAGTGGCGTTTCCCTCGCTTGGCTTGGGACAGTCCGACACAAAAAGAAGTGAACTCATCATTAATTTTTTTAATCTAATTTGTATTTTAAATTATTTTTAAGAAATATAGAATAAATGTAGAATCAATCCTTTCTATCGATTCTTTTTTTTTTATTAACTATTAATATAAAAAGAAAAGAATTTATATTTTATACTGCACCTCTTGGTTTTACTGTTAAATGTTAAGAAATACTCGATACTAATTGGTTCTGATACTTTACTGGTATCGATACGAAATCAAGTACAAGTATCGATACCACATCCCTACTCGTCTTTAAAAGTACTTCGAGTACTAATACTTTACTGATGTACTTTTTTTTAACTCGGAACTCCCTATTTATTAGGCAACCAAAATACCGTTCGAGTGTTGCCGGCTGCATAACTCCCCGGCGTTTCTATAACTATTCATTTGAATTCCCAATGTGGCTGTTGGCATAGGTGCCGTCTCCGTGGGGCCCAAGGGCTCCAGGCCCCCTAATGCTGGGGGAATATATATATATAAAATATTTAAAAAAAAAATTTTCTTTGATGTTCTATTTTCAGATAGTAATTTTTTTTTTTTTTAAACACTCACACTTTTTTCTCATTCACACTCACATTCACATACACACATAAACGCAGACTTTTCGGCAACTTAGGCCATTTAAGACTTTTTAAACGATACTCGTATGTCTAATTTTTGAGGTATCCAAATGGCTTAAATAAAATCATCGGACTGCCTGGGGTCCGAACCCGCGACTTTGTGTATACGAGGTTAGCACGCTAACCCCTACACCAGATAGTAATTTTGGTTTTATTGGGAATAACTAATATTAAACAACATGGGGTAGCCAGACATCTTGTTAGGGGGCCAACCCTCGTTAGGCGAGAGGGGGGCTTGGAATTAATATATACATAGATTATTTATTAAATAAAAAAATTAAATAATGTAGTGGTTGGGGGAAAAAAATAATTCCAATGAGAAAAATATATATTTGTTTGTTTTAATTTTGGACACAGGGGGGCAACCCCCTGTTAAATAATATTGATAAACAGCAGTGGCGTAACGTACACAACAATGTAAACATTTTTCTTCTTACTTAATAGCATTATTCATTTTGATTTTTGGTGATGTAGTAGTAAGTTAGTTTGGGGGGGGGGGGGCAGCTAAAAAAAACGTTACGCCATATAAAAGTCACGAGTTCTGGATTGGTCTATATAATTTTTCATTAAATATTAATTGTAATGCTTTAATGATCTAAGCATATTAATATTTAATGTATGCATTGTTTAGATGGCAACAATGAATTGAACGCCGGCGCGTTAGTGTTTGCACTTGTGGCCGCGAGGCGCGCTGCTCTCGGCTCACAGCGTGTCCTGCCAGTCAGATGGTTAGTGACGCCAGCAGCTGGAGGCATGGCTCGCGTGCGTGCAAAGGATTGCTGATCGTCAGGTAGGCTTTAAAAGGCATCGTTTATCTACAACCCTTTTTTTTTTTTTCATTACCTCTCACACCCTATAACACGCCCTACTGGCCAAATAATAATAAAGACGGCAATGTTGAAATGTCCTTCGACTTAACCCTAACGTGCACCTCATCGCCTATAGATAGCCCCTGGACCCCTCCCCGGGACGACACCCTTCCCTCGTTATGGTGCTGACTGGGCATCACCATGGCAACGCGATGCTGTTGCCATAGAGACGCTAATTAGGGCTCCTCTTCAGGAATCGAACAGGTTTCATACTTAATTAGGTCAATCTCCACGTTTCAAAAAAAAAAAAAAGTCCCAAATGACGAGACATTTAAAGACTTATCCCCCTGAAATGACGTAAGGAGACTAAACGGAGGTCATTCGTTGATGACATATCCACTTTAGGGACATGCACTTCCATTAATCTAAGCACACCTTATTGTGTTCTATTTATCATTATTGTTTTGTCATTCCACGTTTTTTTTTTTTTTTCCTCTCTTTTGAATTTATAGCATATGTTAAATTGTTCATCTTATCTAATTTTCTCTTTAAAATTTTATAAATCTTCATATCTATATTACTTATTTTAATTAGAAGGGAGTAGATCCAAAAAAGGAACTGAATAGTCTTTTAAATGGCCTATTATATTTTCCAACTTCCACGTGTATATAATATTCTATTAAAGTTTTATCTCCATTCCCCATTTCAAGATAAAAAAACAAAACAAAAAACAAATGAATTAATAGAAGATAATCACAAACTTTGGCTATTTATTTAAAAAAAAAAAAAAAAAGCTTTTATAATTTTTTTACTCTCGTCTCTTTGGGCCATGTGATTTTTAAATGATACTGAGATTTTTAATTACATTAGAATGTATATGATCAAATAAAACATTTTCCCAATAGACTCAATATTGACATTGTTATTAACCTCTCGGCCACAGGTGGAGGCAGTGGCGTACCGAGGGGGGGGGGGCAGCCCGCCCCAGGCCCCGAGCCGACATAGGCCCCATATAACCCCTTTGAGAAGCCCCGGGGCCCTTGCGGCAGGGCCGGATCTAGGGGCGTGGAAAAATTTAGGTTCCGCGCAAGAGAAAATGTCCCGCGGGCGGCAAAAATTTAGCGCCTCTAAAAAAAAAAAGGAAAAAATTTATTTTTGGACGGGAAAAAATTTAGGTCCGGCGAAAAAAAAATGTTCCGCGGAGGGCAAAAATTTAGCGTCTCTAAAAAAAGGGTAAAATATTTTTTCGGACGGGAAAAATTTTGGTTCCGCGAAAAAAAAAATGTTGCGCGGCGGCAAATTTTGGTACCGCGGGCGGCAAAAATTTGGCGTCTCCAAAAAAAAAAGGTAAAATATTTTTTCGAAAAATTTTTGAGATCAGGGAAAATTTTTGCCCCCCCCTCCCAAAAAAAAAAAAAAAAAAAATTCAATATAGGGCACCCTCTTCTAGTGCCTCCAACTGCCTCGGTACGCCTCTGGGTGGAGGGTCTTTTTAACATTTTTGGTTATTTATATTTTAAACGATACTCTTTTTTTCAAATGCGATAGAGGGTCCAGGCATATTTATTTATGACATTATGTATCCAAATTGATCGGACCACCCGGGGTCCGAACGCACTCCCCTTGGCTTTTTGAGAGTAAAGAGTTGGTCAACTAAACACACAAAATGTTTTCTTTAATCCCCTCCCTCCCGTGGTCGAAAGGTGGTGTGAATAGCCGCCCACGGCCCACAACTTCCTCTTACAAATAAAATATATTAAAAAAAAGAAAACCCACATCCCCATACGAAACTACAACAAAATTTCCATTAGCTCAAAATGAAGTAGTAACTTCAATTTATTATATTTTGCTTAATAGAGTTTTTTTTTTTATTTGGTAAATGCATGGGTGTAACTAGAGAATTTGGCTGGGGGGGGGGGGGTCATGGGACCAGCCATCCTCGCTGGGCCCCATATTTTCTCAGTTTTTCTTGGGGCAGGGAGCCTTCTGGGAGGGGGGGGGGGGGTTTCGCCCATGGATAAATGATAAATAAAATAATCTCAATCTGGCGTGTGTATCGGCTCTAGAATTTATGTTTAGTTTTTAAATAATTTCTCTTGATATAATATTTAAGGAGAGGAAGTAGCGAAAGAGATAAAGAAAAGGAGGAGAGAGGGGGGGGATTTTTGGTGAAACTGATTACAAACCCAACCAAGATAGGATAATAACGATGATGATGTTTTAGTTAAATTCACAAATAGGTCAGTCATTGAACTTGAAAGAAAAAGTCTTTTTATAATATACTAATTTTCATACATAATTAATAGAACCTATTCTCTTATTATTTTTCTTTTAAAGTGGCGATCTGACAATTTGTATCACTCAAAAGGCAATGAGAGATGAGAGCTACAGTTATTATATAAAAACAGTTAGGTGATTTTAACAAATTTTTACTTTCTCTTACACTATATGGACCCTGTTACGCATTAGTGTGTCAAGCGCCAGCTACCGAGTTTTGAGAAAATTAATATTAAAGTTTTTTGTTTTCATTGGATTATATATAATTTTTTTTGTCAATTGTGCAAGTAACATTAAATATAAATTTTTTTAGGACATATTTCATAAAAAAAATACTATTAATTATAGCATTTAAAACAAGGGCGGATCCAGAGGTGTTTCTCGGGGGGGGGTAATCTGGTGTGACTCGTCGCACAGCACACTATTTTTTTTTAATTTCGGTAATTTAAAAGCGCATTCTGTACTTGTTTGCCAGAATATAAATACACATCAAATTTTTAAGTATTAATTTTAAAAATTTTACATTAAAAATACATTTTTTTGCGAAAAAAAAGGTATTTTTTCGAATCTCGGGGAGGGGGGGGGTAATTACCCCTTACCCCCCCCCCCCTTGTATCCGCCCTTGATTTAAAACAATATTCAGTGCTTAACTTAATTTTTAATTTTTTGGCGCTTGACACACTAATGCGTAACATGGTCCATTTATGAAAGTATTGCGATCTTGTCAAAAATTCGATGTCGAGATTTTGATGGATACATAGGCGCCGGAACTGGGGAGGGCAAGGATACATTGCCCCCCCCCTCCCTGACATCCTATAGGAGGGGGCAGAGGGGGGCAAAATGTCTTCTTATATTTCATTTATTTAAAAAAAAAAAATTAAAAGTGTAAAAAATTCATTTTTTTAACTGGTAAAACAAAGAATAGCAGCTAAAATTATTTAATTTATTGGCCCGCTAGGCTGACGTTTCGGTCTTGGTCAAGACCATCCTCAGAGCTTGCGGACTGCCTGTACTTAACTAATTGGCTTATTTTGTTAATTTTTGTATTTTCTAAATTGTAATCCAATCTAACCGAATGTTCATGAAATATATGATTGAGTTATTGAGTGTATGCCTATATTGATAGCCCGCAATCTCTGAGGATGGTCTTGACCAAGACCGAAACGTCAGCCTAGACGGCCAATAAATGAAATAATTTTAGCTGCTATTCTTTTATTTAACAATTAACGATTATCCAGCTATAAAATCCACATCTTGTAACATTCATTTTTTTTTTCAAAATATTTTATATTAGACCCTGAATTTCTAATTTCTAAAAACATTTTATATGAAATTAAAACAAGAAAATTTAGAGAACATGAAAACTGGAGACTTTATTCCTTCAAAAAAATAAAAATAAAAAAAAACTATTTTAAGGAAATACCGTAAATATTTTTAATTTTCTTTATTTATTCATTTTTTTTTTTTTTTTTGAAAATAGGTCCTACCCCCTGACTCAAATTCGTTCCGGATGGATATACACGTTTTGAGGTCACCTGAGTTCAAAAAAGTGGGTACCGCAAATTGGTCTGTCTGTCTATCTGTGTGGACATTTTTAAGCAAGAAGGATCGAGCTAGGAGGTTGAAATTTTATATTTAAGTTAGGCACCCCCACTGAGGCGTGAAAATAAGCTTTTGAACAAAATCGGCCAAAAAGTACTAGTACTTTACTGATGTTCTTTAACAGTTTGTTTTTCGATTCGCTCCAAAGATTTTGATTAAAATTCAAAAATCCATTATTTTTTATTACATGCTCTTTAAAATATATATTCTCATTTTGCCCTTGAAATCTTCTGAAGCATACTTTACAGATCTAGTATTTCAGATTTTTAAAATTCACTTTCCGGCTCTTCCTTCCATAGTGCCAATGTTAAATCCCTATAGGGATTTGTATGTTAATTTCGATTCAAAAGGGGGTCCCCTTTGGAACTTTTTAGGCATTTAAAATTTTTTTTTCCAATTCTTATGAAATTTTGTATTTATTTACGATTCTATATTGTGTATAAAATGTCCAAATATGAGATTAAAATTTTGAAAAATAACCATAGTTTATTTGAAGCAGTCAACATTTAAAATGCAAGTTTGAAACTAAGGTGCTATCGGAAACTAACACAAAAAATCTGGTGTGACCAGCACGGTGCACAACTTTCTCTCACCGAAGGGTAAGAGAAAGTTGTGTGCTGTGCGCCAGTCACACCAGATTTTTAAAATATATTTCATACAAAATTTGATAAAACTTATTTATTTATCCTTAACCAAGTTTATTTCAATCGATAGCAAGCGGAGATCATCTCCTTAGCTGATTTAACTATTTAGCATAATCTTGGAATTGTAACTAATTTGCTTGATTGCTTATCATCCAAGAGCAAGCCATTTGATGTTAGCTGAATCTATTTACATTGCATACGAGTGTCTCTCTCTTATCAGCAATGCTAATCGCTCTAGACCTTGATTTCTGTGCCTTGGACCCCTTCATCTCCTCTCTCTCTCTCTCGCGATCTCATCCCTCTCGCTTAACGTTACACACGTGGCTTTATAGATTGGAGAAATTTTACTCTAATCAAGGATTATTATTGTTATATCACTCACTCATTATTGGAATACAATGTAACAGAACAAGTCCTTGCAGTTAATTATATAAAAATTCATAATTTTATACTTTCAAATTAACGAAAAACAAACTTTCGATTACCGAACCAGATTTTTTAACCTCAAGCAGAAGATATTTAGTCATATAGCGTTCCCCTTATATTAATTAATTTAATAAGAATAGTTCGTACTAATTCTATTTGTATCTTATACATAAACTTACAACCTGAATGTCCATCCATCCAAATAATCACCATCATCTTACTAAAAAGACCTTGCCGAGATTATGTATATTATGTTATATATACAAGAGAGATTCTTTTCTTCCATATGGAGATTATGTAATTGAAAATAGAAATAGAAAAGCAATTTCTATTTAAGTTGACCTCTTTATTTAAAGATGGTCAATATCTTTTAAAGGGATTCCTCATTAAAGTTTTTATATTAGGAATAAAATTATAAATTCTTATCTCTTTATTTTACTTTGCGCTCCTCTGAGAAGTGAAGATATTAATATTTTAAAACTTTTAAAGAAGGTTTTCTAATTACTTGGGCCGTTCGTCTCTATCTATCTGTCGTGATAACTGTTAAAGCATACAACAATACATAGATCAACACGATTTTTGGGTCTGGTTTCGTTTCTCCTACGCTAAAAATATAGGGAAAAAATTCAAAGTTTGCTTTTGTAGAAACTAGAGCAATTTTTCGAATTTTTGAAAGATATGAAGGAGTTTTTGCTGAACATCAGAGTCTTTTAATTTAAGATTTGTGATAAACAAGAACATAATTATATAATTACTAAAATTAACAAAAAAAATCAAATTTTAAAATGAATATTTTTTGTATTTCTTCTATGTTTGTATGGGCTGTATCGTATTAAACAAAAGCAAACTTTAAAAGCAAAAAAATGGAAATTTAAGAGTTTTTCGGTGCATAGAATCAGAATTCCAGCATTTGAAAACAAAAAAAAAAAAAAATCTGGGATGTGCCTGGTCGCACAGCACACAACTTTCGATTACCGAAGGTGTGCTTGTTACACCAGATTTTTCGTGTCGACATATACATATTTAGTTCCTTACAGTACGGTACATTCCAATTTCAAGATGTAAAATTTATAAACAAGGGAAAATATTTATATTTTGTTACCATGACAAGAGTGAAGTGGTCTTCAGAAGATTTCAGTGGTCAAATGAGAATATAGACTACATTTTAAAGAGCATCTAGAAAATAATTGATTTATGAATTTTAATCAAATTCGTTCGAGCCAATTTTGAGAAAATCGAAAAAAAATTGAAAAAGTACATCAGTAAATACCAATAATGTAAGATCTGATGTTTTTTATATTTTAAAAAATTTTTTTTGTTGTTTTATTAAAATTATTTTTTTTCCCCTTTTCACCTCTAAAAAAATAAGGTGGGTTTTCTTTATTAAAACCCAAGAGTTTTTTTTTTTGGGGATTTTTTTTTTATAGGGGCCCTTTTTTTGGGGGCCCCCCTCTTTTCTTTTTTTTTTTTATTTTACATCAGTAAAGTACTAGTACTCTTTGGCCGATTTTGATTAAAAGCTTCTTATCACGTCCCATGGGGGTGCCTAACTTAAATATAAAATTTCAACCTCCTAGCTAATACAAAACAAATTATAACATGGACTAATTGCACGCAGAATTGTCAAAAATAAGGCATGTAAGTAATCATTAAGAAATCCCATGTTATAATTTGTTTTGTATTAACGTACATTGTAAAATGATCAATCATCCAAATAAAATTTGTTTCTATATGCCCTGAAGATGAGTGTGACTAGCTCTCGAAACGTCAGTTTTACTGTATTATTTTATACCAGTTTTCAAGATATTTTTTTAAACCACTAAGCTATTTTATAGTTGCTGTTGTCTTTGGTATATAAAAAATAAAAAAAAAATAAAACTAAATAAATAATTGCAAAATGATGAGTGCGCTAATGAGGAATAGCTGACTGGACTGGACAGGTGGCGGTGACCTTGGCCTGGATCTTCCATCCCGTCTTTGAGTCCTCGAGACACACTTACCAGAATGCAAATCTCATTCACACGCAGTCTTTTTTTTTTTTTTTTTTAATGAAACCAATTCAATTCTTTAATTGCCATAAACTATCTATCTTACAAGTTAGAAAAAAAATGATCTTCAAAACTTAATAAAAAAAATCTGGTGGAACTGGTCACACAGCTTTCTCTTATCAAAAGCTTATTATCACGACCTAGGGGGGTGTATAACTTAAATATAAAATTTCAACCATCTAGCTCAATTCCTTCATGCTTAAAATTGAACACACACACACACACACACAGACAGACCATGTCGCGAAAACCTCTTTTTTGGACGCAGGGGACCTCAAAACGTGTATATCCATCAAAATCTCGACATCGAATTTTTGATATGAATCCAATAGGCCTTCTTTCTCTCTCAATATTTTAAATAGTATTAATATTTTAAAATAAATACAAAGTGTTAACAAAATTTCCTAACCATTTAATTCCTGAATGGAAGCAAGGGCGGATACAAGGGGGGGGGGGGTAAAGAAGGTAATTACCCCCCCCCCCCCCCGAGATTTGAAAAAATAGTTTTTTTTTTTGAAAAATATTAATACTTAAAAATTTGATTTGTATTTATATTCTGGCAAACAAGTACAGAATGCGCCTTTAAATTACCGAAATTAAGAAAAAAATGTGTGCTGTGCGACCAGTCACTCCAGATTACCCCCCCGCCCCCCGAGAAACACCCCTGGATCCGCCTTTGAATGGAATTGAACACTGGAAACAATAAACCTTCAAATTTATAATGAAATTGACTTAATATTATTTAAGTTTTTGTGTATCCTTTCGAAATCCGCACTCATGCTCGATCTTCATTATCAGGAATAATATCAAAAAATTAAATTTTGACATCTACGAACATTATTAATTATAGCATTTGAAACAATATTCAATTTTGAATTTTTTTGGCGGTGACACACATTTGCATAACAGGGTCCATATATATGTATGTTAACATATACATATAGGTAAGAGAAAGTAAAAAATAAATAAAAAATCTCGTAATCCTTTGAATTATTATTATTATAAATTTTACTTATTCCATTTTTTCGTAAACTAAATAAATACGGCAGCGAGAATTTAATAAAATTTTTTTAATATGACCACTTAAGCAATATCTAGGCCTATAAAATCAAATAAATTTTCGAAGATCGAAGACCTGAAGATGACAATGAGTCGATCCCGAAGCGTCAACGAAATTAAAAAAAATTTTTTATTATATTCTGGTTGACTTCACCTTCCTGCTCCTCTAAATATTTTATATGACGACACAAAAAATCTGGCATGGCCGTACAACAAAGTTCGGTAACTCACATCAAATTTTTTTCCCCCATTTTCGAGTGGTTTAAATAAATCTTTATTAATAATTGCATTTGTCTGATCTGCTGTGACCAGTCACATCAGATTTTTTTTTTTTAATATTCTTTATTATTATTACAAAAGAAATTGTATTTTTTTTTTTATCCATCTATTTGAATATTGAATAGTGAGAGTGAGGAGGAGATGTCATCCTGGTGGTGATTATAGGCCTATACACGAATACACGGAGTGACGTCAGGGGCCCGGAGAAGAGCATCTCCCACGCGAACAGTTGTCATAGCAACAGGCAGCAGCGCCGACCCAGCATCCTCTTATCTCGTGTGAATTTTTTACAAAGCTTTCCCACCTTCGGTCCTTGTCAGAAAAAAAAAAAAGCCCCCTTGGTTAATTATCTAAAAAAAAAAGAGGGCTAAAAATGAGATTGAAATTGAATTGTGATCAATTTTGAAATAAAATTTTAATACAGGGGAACAAAAAATGCCTTTTTTTTTTGTTGCCGGAGTATTTGAAGCTATTCCTGGGTATTTGGGTAGCGCTAATTCCAAAAATGCCATCAGTTTTGCCCCATCACGTCAAATTTTAGAGCTATAGAGAAAATAAAATTTTAATAGAGAATCTGCTCTAAAGAGGCTCGTATTCTGAATTAGCTGGATTTTTTTAAGGCGACACCCCTTAAAATATGTAGATAGTTAAAATCCATAAAAATTTAAAGTTTATCCCAATCGGAGGTCATTTAGACGTGCCGCAAACGGCTAAAAGTTTAGAAAAATCGAATTTTTTAAGTTTTTTTTGACTTTGGACACCCCTAATACAATTTTTCTGATCCCTGAACGCAAAAAACATATATTGACGATATTCTATAGTTCTTTAGCTTTCAAAAAATTATTCATTCGTGAAAATCGGTTAATAATTAAGAAAATTACAAACAAAACAGTTATCATTAGAGACCGGATTTTAAGCAAAATGCTTATTGCTCAATTTTATAAGCAACCATTAGATATTTAGTTTCCACACGAATTACGAAAAACTAAGTGCATTGAGATTGCATTTTTTATGCTTTTTTTTGCTTTTTTGAGTTTTCATGCTTTTTTCCCTTTCGTGCTTATTTGAACTTATTTTACGAATATTTATAATTTTTTTTTTTTTTTTATTAAAAAACACTTTCCCCATTCACACACGCACACCAGGGACGTGTATAAGGGGGGCCCAAAAAAAATTTCAGGGGGGGGAGGGCCCCCCAAAAAAAAAAAAATTTTCAAAAGCCCCGCAATGCGAAAAATTATAGCATTGTAAAAAAAATTTTTCCGCAGGATGAAAAAATTTGGTTCCGCAAAAAACAAAATTTTTCGCAGGGCGGGGTGGAATAAATTTAGTTTCTTTAAAAAAAAATTTGTATACGCCATTGGTATGAGTAAGTTGCTTATGAGATGCTTTTTTCAACTTTATGCTTATTTAACAACTTTTTATTCAAGTTTTTTATGCTTTTTAAGCACTTTTTTTTCATTTTTTTATGCTTTTTTGTCCGGTCTCTAGTTATCAGTCTGGTAAAGAAGCACACTGGCTGCCTATCTTTTAGGCGCTTTACTCATAGGAATACACTCAAGCTTTTGTTCAATTTTGTTCATAATTTCGCTAATAACTAATAGACTTTTACGAATGAATGATTTTTGGAAAGCCAAAGAACTATAGAATATCGTGAAAATGTGTTTTTTTTGCATTCAGGGATACCTAAAATTGTATTAGGGGTGTCCAAAGTCAAAAAAAAACTTAAAAAATTCGGTTTTTCTAAACTTTTAGCCGTTTGCGGCACGTCTAAATGACCTCCGATTAGGGTGAAACTTTAAATTTATATGGATTCTAACTATCTACATATTTTTAAGGGGTGTCGCCTTAAAAAAATCCATGTAATTCAGAATACAAGCCTCTTTAGAGCACATTTTCATTAAAATTTTATTTTCTCTATAGCTCTAAGATTTGACGTGACTGGCATTTTTGGATTCAGCGCTACTCAAATACCCATGAATAGCTTCAAATATTTGGACAATAAAATCACTGTTCCCCTGTGTAATTTAAGGGAATTTAGAGGTATCTGGAAATTGCGGGATTGAACAAGTAAGGGGTAAAGAAGGCCGAGGGAGCGGGCGATTAGACACCTAATTCTGATTTTAAGCTGTCTTGTTTTTTTCGGCATATCTGGCCATATATACTTTAAACGTAAATTAATATTTTAATTACATCCAGCCACATTTATTATTAAGACTGTTTAATTTTTTACTTTCTCTTACCTATGATATATGTAATATAGACAGTAGATAGGAAAGGAGAATGCAGCCAGGTATTGAGTCTCCACGAAATTAAACTCTCTGTTCAGGAAACAGTTTCGGCAATATATATATATATATAGAGAGAAAGTATTGGATTCATGTCAAAAATTCGATGTCGAGATTTTTATGGATCTTCACGTTTTGAGGTCCCCTGAATCCAAAAAAGTGGTTTTCACGACATGGTCTGTCTGTGTGTGTGTGTGTGTGTGTGTGTGTGTGTGTGTGTTCAATTTTAAGCATGAAGGAATTGAGCTACGAGGTTGAAATTTTATATTTAAGTTAAACATCTCCCGGGACCGGAAAAATATAATAATTTTTAATCAAAATCGGCCAAAGAGTACTAGTACTTTACTGATGTACTTTTTCAGTTTTTTTTCGATTTTCTCAAAATTTGCTCCAACGATTTTTTTTAAATTCAAAAATCAATTATTTTTTAGATGCTCTTTAAAATGTATATTCTCATTTTGCAATTGAAATCTTCTGAAGACCACTTTACTCTTGTATTTCATAGGGAAGATAGGAAAAATGGTTGCCATGGTAACAAAATATAAATATTTTCCCACACTTATAAATTTTACATCTGAATTCAAATGTTCCGTACTGTCGGGAACTAAACATATTTCGACACAAAAAATCTGGTGTGACAAGCACAGAACACAACTTTCGATTACCGAAGGTAAGAGAAAGTTGTGTGCTGTGCGCCAGTCACACCAGATTTTTTTTTCAATTATTATCGTTAGCCTACTTTTGTTTATAACTGTTTTCTTTTAGCTTTTTTTTAAACTTGTGATAAATTTATATATCTTTTTTTAATAAAATACCTTTTGTTTTTCTTTATGATAGTATATGTAGATTAATTTTGGTTTTTAACTTATTTCAGGTTTTAAGGAACCAATAATCCATTTTTTGTCTTTTTTACGCGTTTGTTTTTTCTATTAGGCCCACTAGGCACGTGCCTAGGGGCCCTGGTATAAAAGGGCCCCAAAATTTAAAAATATTTTTTGTAAATGGACCTATTAAATTTTTATTTAAAAAATATTTTCTGAACCTTTCCTATGAAATACAAGAGTAAAGTGGTCTTTAGAAGATTTCAATGGCAAAATGAGAATATACATTTTAAAGAGCATCTAAAAAATAATTGATTTTTGAATTTTATTTTTTCAAAGTATTTCTAGACCAGTGATTCCCAACCTTTTGAAGCCCACGGCACCCCAAAGATGCGTTGGGATTAACCTAACACACTAGGGGCACCCTTCTTTTTTTTCCCTACGAAATTTTTGCCGCTCTCCGGGAAATTTTTTCCCTCCACGAAATTTTTTTCCCCTCTTGCGTTTAAATCATTTTACCTTTTTTTAGAAAGACAAAATTTTTGCCGCCTTCAGCGGGAAATTTTTTTTTTCCTACGCGGAATTTTTCTCACTTTTTTCCCCTTACATGGAAATCATTTTACCTATTTTTTAGGGAAACGAAATTTTTGCTGTCTATACAAAAGAATTTTTTTTGCCCTGAAAATCGTTTTTTTTTTTTTTTGCAAAGTTTTTCCGTCATGCGGGAAATTTTTGCCGCTTCCGTTTAAATCATTTCACCTTTTTACTTGGAAAACTTTATTTTTTCACCCTTTGTTTTTTTTTTTTTTTTTGCCCAAAATATCTCGCCTCACCCCTAAGGCATTCTCGCGGCGCCCTTGGGTGCCGGGGCACACCGGTTGGGAACCACTGGTCTAGACTGGCTGCTCATACTCCCTCTTAAGAATTGAGAAAGTGACGACATGACTTATTACACTTTAAATTTATAAGATTATCTAGTTCCGAAATCTGCACATTAGGATTTCCCCATTTTATTATCATTTCGGTTAGATATAACCCAAAAATAATAACATCTACCCTATATTGTTAATTAGTAAATAATATATTACGAAAGAAAAGTTGCATCCCCTGTGGCGTGCACTTTGCACGGAGTTGGCGCGTCGCCATGGCAACCGAGTTGCAAACAGCTAGTTTGTCCTGACGGGTCGTTTTGCTCTTCCTTTTAACTCTTTTTTTTTTTTTTTTTTTTGCCTTGCTTGGCTCCTCCTTGACAATCTCTATTCTCTCTCTCTCTCTCTCATCCTCCGGTAATCACCATCTAATAAATATTATTAGAGATATTCATGTCATATCAACAAACAAACTTGCATTCTATTCAATGAATATTTTCCCATCTTTTAAATTCTCACTTTAGATAAATCAATAATAATAATTATCAGCTAGGGCAGGCAGGCAGGCACCATCTGCGTTGTGTCAAATTTTCATTCCCTTCCCCCTTTGCTTTATATTTACTTTGGTAGAAAGATTCATCTATCCCTTTCTCTTATTGATATGTTAATATGTAGAGAGAAAGTGTTGTGATCGTGACAAAAATTTGATTTTTAAATTTTGATGAACATTTTTGTTTTGAAGCCTCTTGAGTTAATGTTTGTAAACAAAACAAGAACGACAAGTGCTTCGAGGTTGAAATTTGATAATTATTTATGTTAGGTATCTCCCTGAAACGTAAAAATAAGCTTTTGAATAAAATCCGCCAAAGAGTAGGCTACTAGAATATTACTGATGTACTTTTTTTTTTTTTTTAGATTTTCTCAAAATCCGCTCTCACGATTTTGATTAAAATTCATAAATCCTTTATTTTTTGGATGTTCTTTATAACGTATTTTCTCATTTTGCTTGTTTGAAGCATCCCAGACAGCTTGGAATTTTGCAGCACTATTGCAATTCTTGAATATATTGCAGGAATATTGCAAATATTGCAGCGTCAATATTCAGAGCTAACCTTACAGAGAATATTCCAGTAAAATTGATGCAATATTCCTATGCCCGCCTCTTTGTAACTTGCAGAAATATTACTGCAATATTCCAAGCTGTCTGAGACTTGTACAGTCGGAGCCTCAATTGCCTGATCTGCTTGGAGCCTTGAACTTAGGCAACCAAAATGCCTTGTTTTCTCTTAAAAGTAACTTCTCCCCTTTAGTTGCATGAATAAAAGATGATTTATTTATTTATTTATTTATTTTTTTTTAAACACTCACACTTTTTTTCTCATTCACTCTCCCACTCACACACACATTCACACAGTCTTTTCGGCAACTCAGGCCATATAAGACTTTTTACGATATCCGTTATTGATAAATATACATATATGGGGTCCAGGCATTCTTATTTAAGCCATTTGGTATCCAATTGGCTTAAATAAAATCATCGGACTGCCTGGGGTCCGAACCCGCGACGTTTGGTATATGAGGTTAGCACGCTAACCTCTACGCCATGCCCCGAGGGCGATTTATTTATTTTAAAAATATTAGTTTGGTTGACTAAGCCATGGTGACAAAATATAAATATTTCCCTTTCATTATAAATTTAACATCTTGGGTTTCGAAAAACTATCGGTAGCCAAATATATCGCGACACAAAAAATCTGGCGTGACATCAAACAATCGATTGAAAATAGAAAGTTGTGTGATATTGATCACTCCCACCAGATTTTTAATAAATATAATTATTTTGTAAAATAAAATTGATAGGTTTAAAATAGGTTGCGTGTCTTAATGTTAATGTTAAGCACATACACGTAGTTTTTCTTTTTAATAGAAACACTTGACTAAAATTAACGGTATTTATGGCAATTGTTAGTCTCTATTTGATAAGCATATTCAATTATTTTGATTACAGCTAAGATTATGAACGATCTGATTGAGACAAAAATGGCCTGGTGTGAAAAGTGTTTTTTTTTTTTTATCGCCCTCTTTAGGCCTGTAATATTTGATTATTCCATAACAAATTAAAAAAGTTAAGAGACATCTAATATGATTAAAAAAAAAGAATTTATTTAAATAGATATATTTTTGATTGTCCGTGTAGGCTACTGCATATGCCAGGTCACGCGATCTTTCGAAATGTTCCTCCCTCCATGTTTGGGGTAAAAGGAAATGTCAGAAAAGAAATATTGCTCACTCCATTGTACCTTTGATATTCTTAATTCAATTTGAAGTTTGTTGGTTTTTTTTTTTTTTTTTTTTTAATAATTTGCAGTTTTTTGACTGATAGTTTACTATATCGGCTGATACTTTAGATCGTATATTGATTTGGTTGCCTACCAGTTTGGCGTTAAGCTTATTATTTAAAAAAAAATTCAATTATTATGAGAACAGATATTGGAATTGTTCCACTTGAAACAAATTTTAATTTTTTTTTTTTTTAAGTTCTTTCCCGATAAGATGGCGTAGTGTGTCATAAAAAGTATGCCCAAAAAATCAAGTAATTCAAAAATTTGCCAAGAGATGTCAGAATGGTAGCTAATAATATTTAATGCATTTGGTTGATTTTCATTGATCTTTTAACAATAAATACTTTATAAATGTTATTATTTATATATTATGTATCTTTTATAAAAGCATAAAAATATATAAATATAGGCCAGATATAGGCTAATACTATATCGGCTGTTAGACTAGCCTGCCATCTATTGCAAGAATGCTGAACTAATTTGACATTTGATTTTTAAATAAATCATCTAAGCTTATTTTAAAAATTTCTTAATTAATATGTGATTAATAATAACAATAAATTCATTTTTAAATTTAAAAAAAATTAAAGATTATTGGGACAGATTGTTTTTTTTTTGTATTTGCTTGATAACAAAAAAATTAATTACGATAATTTTTTAATAAGTCATTAAAACAATTATAGCTCGATGTCCCAATAATCTCTTATGAATTTAATTCATTAAAAAAAAAAACCGCATTGAAAAATTCCTTATAATTACAGTCTTTTATTTCCAAAAGAGCAGATACACTCCCAAAGACAACAATCAGATTAAAACTCCTATTGAAGTTTTGAAAACAGAAAAACTACGCGGTTCTTGTGCGAAATTCTCTATAATTGGTTGGCATGGCTCTAGGAGGATTGGACAAAAAAAAAATTTGTAATGGTGAAGGAACTCTTTTGCAAAAGGGACGGTCTGAAATGTCTAAAAAGATCGTAAGGTCGAATTTTTAGAAGATTCTCCTCTATTTGAGAAAGGAAAAAAAAAAAAAATTTCTTTCCACTATTCCCTCACCCTTTTTTACCCTAAATATATTAGATTTATTTCCCCCCCCCTTTTTTTTGAGAAGTAGGCCTCGTTGTAAAATAAAAAATCTGGCACAGCACATAACTTTCTCTTACATAGGGTAATCGAAAATCGTGTTCTGTGCTTGTCACGTCAGATTCCCCATTTTGCAAATCCTCCCCCCCCCCCCCCACCCCCCTTGTCATGTGTTTAGCCAGCGGCTTGTAATAATTCAATAACAAAATTGTTAACATTTTAACACTGAACTAGTTTCTTTATTATATTTAAAAATCAATTATTTAAAGGGGACACTGCCAGGTTGTGGGAAAAAAGTTTATTTATTTATTTATTTATCAGTTTAATGGCTAAATACACACGTAGGAGGGTGGCGTTTAGCATTCGGCCAAGATGGAGCCAGTTCGCCATGAATGAACCCCGAGCACGCTCCCTTGCGTCCCCCAGCGGTTGCCATGGCAACCGTGTTTCTTTCTCCTGCCACCCTCCTCCGCCCATTCTATTTCATTTAACGAAAAATAAACAAAAATATTATGGGCTATCCAATTAATTTGTATTTTTTTATAGATCACTAGCCCTCCAACACCGGGCCTTACATGTTCCTCAATATTTCAGACAATTGATATGAGTCTCGAAAAACCGTTATTAGCCCATTCAGAAGCTGGTTACTCTAGGTGGCAAGAGATGGCGTTAGTTCTGTCCATAGGGAAACAAGCATTTTAGTCAGGGGCGCATATAGGAGGGGACCAACTCCGGGATCGGAGGCTTTTATTTTTTGGCTGTTCCGTTTTATACAAAAAAAAAAAAAAAAAATTAGAGGTCGATAGCTTCAAAATTGTGGCCGCAACCTCGCAACCTTTAAAGAAATATAGACAGTACAGCTACCCCCTCACTTAGAAAAAATATCATTATATAATTTATTAGCGACACAATATTCGCTATTTTATTGATAAGGAGCTCAATGAGGAAAGGCAGCCAGCATAAATAAAAACTTTTATATTATTTCATCGACGGACAGCCTATTTAATATATCAGACAATTGTTAAATATTTGTTAAATACTATGCACAACATACATTTTGTTGTGTGTACTTTATAATGTTCTCCATCTCAATTGCGACAATTATTTCGTAAGATTTTATAACTACATTCTGTATATTTTTCTAATTTGTCTAATAATAAAAAATATTTGATGGCCATAGGTCCTGAAGATGGAAGCGACACGCTTCCGAAACGTGATGAAATAATTTAAAAGTTTTATTTATGCTGGCTGCCTTTCCTCATTGAGCTCCTTATCAATCATCACCACAGCCATTTCTATTCTTCATTGAACCGACAGTTCGCTATCTTATTCGTAATGAGAAATATAATATTTTTTTTATACTTTAAAGTTTAAACTGTATTAATCACTTTTATTTAATTTTAATCAAACTTAAATAATCTCTATTTACTTGACTAAGGTTCTTTTCCGCTGAAATTTCCTGTTTTCGTTGTAGATCAAGTTGGCCTTCATCGAACATCAGTACACGGTAAAAACCTTCATTACCTAATTGTATTTGTACAACATCTTCAAAATAAAAAATTCGATGTTGGTGTGTCGTCTCTCAGCGTAAAAACATCTATTTTCAACGACTTGTATTTTTACTTTCTCTTACCTATGTATATATGTAATATATATATAGAGAGAAAGTATTGGATTCATGTCAAAAATTCGATGTCGAGATTTTGATGGATCTTCACGTTTTGAGGTCCCCTGAATCCAAAAAAGTGGTTTTCGCGACATGGTCTGTCTGTGTGTGTGTGTGTGTGTGTGTGGGTGTGTGTTCAATTTTAAGCATGAAGGAATTGAGCTAGGAGGTTGAAATTTTATATTTAAGTTAAACATCTCCCGGGACCGGAAAAATAAGCTTTTAATCAAAATCGACCAAAGAGTACTAGTACTTTACTGATGTACTTTTTCAGTTTTTTTCGATTTTCTCAAAATTTGCTCCAATGATTTTTTTTAAAATTCAAAAATCAATTATTTTTTAGATGCTCTTTAAAATGTATATTCTCATTTTGCGATTGAAATCTTCTGAAGACCACTTTACTCTTGTATTTCATAGGGAAGATAGGAAAAATGGTTGCCATGGTAACAAAATATAAATATTTTCCCACACTTATAAATTTTACATCTGAATTCAAATGTTCCGTACTGTCGGGAACTAAATATATGTCGACACAAAAAATCTGGTGTGACAAGCACAGAACACAACTTTCGATTACCGAAGGTAAGAGAAAGTTGTGTGCTGTGCGCCAGTCACACCAGATTTTTATACTATAAACTGTATTAATCACTTTTATTTAATTTTAATCAAACTTAAATAATCTCTATTTACATTGACTAAGGTTCTTTTCCGCTGAAATTTCCTGTTTTCGTTATAGATCAAGTTGGCCTTCATCGAACATCAGTACACGTGTAAAAACCTTCATTAGCCTAATTGTATTTGTACAACATCTTCAAAATAAAAAAATTCGATGTTGGCTGTGTCGTCTACTCAGCCGTGAACATCTATTTCCTCAACGACTTTTTTTTTTTTACTTTGTTCCCAATAATCTATATATATATATATCTAATTTCGGAGTGTCCGTCTGTCTGTCTGTCCTTCTGTTTGACCAACTTCCCGTTGGAATTTGGAAACCAAATTTTGTAGTCTTTTAGAGGGCATTATGGAGAGTCCAGGAAAAATACTCGGGTCCCGGAATTCTTATTTGTTTACATTCATGGAATACACAAATGAAAAGAATACATAAATATTTCTCTATACATTTCCTAAGGGAGAAATCGTAACTTTAAGAATTAATAACTCAAAAAGTTATAGGAATTTCGGGATGAAAATAATTTTCCTGTAATCCCTAGAAGGTCCTCTTTAAGCATAAAAAATTTCGTTTCAAAATTCCAACGGGAAGTTGCCTATATAGAGCGTGTCGGACAGACAGACAGAGAGACGGGGCCCCCTGTCTAGACGTAAAGCCCGCTCAAGGCGGGCGGCATGGCTTAATTAAGAAAAGGCGAGTGTCCGCCTAGGCGGGCCCGAACCAGCTGGTGAGTGGTCCAGGGAGCGAAGCCCCCCCCCCCCTGTCTAGGCTTGAAGGCGGGCGGCGCGGCTAGTTATTTTATAATTTAGACAATATATAATATTGAATTAATAGTGATTTTACTTTTGTGTTTATAGTAAAAGCCATTTTTACTTTCTCTTATTTTAATGCCTGTGGCAATCTTTCGATAATTTATTACTTAAGAAATGAGGTTTTTGAAAAAAAAAAAAAAAATGATTATAGAGTTTATTAATCGGGATATTTTTATATAACCAATTAGATATCTTTCTGCACAGATTGACATCACATTTAGTCTGATCTGATTAGCCGTTCGGTATCTACAGTGGTTTAAACTTTCAAATTAGAATTTACCGCCGCGCGGTAAAATTAAATGATAGAAACAAAATAAATGGTGAAATCTTTAGCTGAAGAATCATTCTTTCTAACCCATAAGCAAAATAATTATACCTCTTAAGACAGAGGAGTTATTCAAGCCGATAAACTTTTTCGTGCATGCCTCCCCCTCCCCCCCGGACACTATACATCTGTGCATTGTAAGACGTTGTTACGTCAAAAACAAAAACATGATCTAATTTTATAAAATTTATATTATTTAGCAATAGGCTTGTCTATCATTGAAAGATTAACTTTCTCAATATATGTATATAGAAAATAGGCCCTCATGTTCTCTAGAACGAAGGTGTTAAAAATAAAGACCTTAGCAAAAAATCAAAAGCATTAGTGATGGCTGCCAGCGGCGTAACTAGCCTTTGAGGGCGGAGGGGGCGAAGCTCAACTAGGGCACCATTTTTTAAGTTGTAATATAATTTTAAAGAAATCTATCAATTTTTTAGACAATCTATTGAAAGAATATGATAAAATCACCGTCCATGGGCTATATTTTAGATGCCCTAGGGCGCCTATGTCGGTATCGAGGGGCGCCAAAGGCTTGAAGCGCCTGGGGCGGAGGGGGCAAGCGCCCCCCTTCGCCCCCACCTAGTTACGCTACTAAAACCCTTTTTCTTTTTGGTTTTCTAAACTTGTCTTGAGCAGCACGAAGGACCCCTGTCAGGTGATCACTTAGTGAGTAGTGCATGTGACCAAGCATTGCAATCGATGTCCGCGTGCCGGCGGCGGCGCCGTCGCCATGGCAACCGGCGCGACGCCAGTCTCCTTGGCTATATTTAAACTTACGGAAGACAACATCAAAGCATGAGCCAATTATTTTTGAAAAAGCATGTATCCCCCTTTTCTGTTACTAAAACCTAGAGAAAATAAAATGCAATTTACCCTTTTATTCTATTGTTCAATCTTTAAAAAAAAGAGTTTTTGCCCTATTCCTTATTACTAAAGACCGGATTTTAAGCAAAATGCTTATAGCTGAATTTTATATAAGCAACCAATAGATATTTAATTTTCTACACGAATTACGAAAAACTAATTGTATTGAGATTACTTTTTTGAATTTCTTTGCTTTTTTACCCCTTCGTGTTTATTTATATAATTTTTAAAAATAATTCAAAACATTTAGCAAAAATGGTCATGTAAAGCAAACTCTTCCGAACTGGTAAACCCGCCTTAGGCGCGCTTCCCCCCCCCCGCCTTTGCCACTACTCTGAATCGAGCCCGACGCGGCGGACCCTCGCCTTTTCTTTCAATAGTATCATAATTTAGTAGTATTACCTTACTATGAGTATGAGTCAAGGGCCAATTAAGTTTTTCGGGGGGAGGGGGGGGGGTAATCTGGTGTGAGTGGCCGCACATCATCCGACTTTCTCCTCTTTCGGTAATTTAAGTTGCATTCTGTACTTGTTTACCAAAATATATATACAAATCAAATTTTTAAAATATTATTTAAAAAATAAAATTTAATTTTAAAGAAAAATATTTTTCTCAAATCTCGGGGGAGGGGGTAATTACCACCTTTACCTCCCCCCCCCCCCCCCCCTTTCCTTGCATTCGCTATTGGTTTGAGTAGAAGTTGCTTATGAGATGCTTTTTTTTTTTAAATTTTACGCCTATTGAACAACTTTTTATTCAAGATTTTTATGCTTTTTTAAGCACTTTTTTTGCCACAAGATTTTTATGCTTTTTTTGTCCGGCCTTTACTTCTTACCGACTACCATGACTTTAACTTTTTATATTTTTTTTTTAATTGCTTTCATTTCACTCATTTAATTACTAGCCGCGCGGCCCTCCTACAGCTGGCTTTGACCCGCCTGCTGCAGACCCTCCTCTTTCCTATATCATGTCCCGTAGTTTTTCAGAAATTAATATAAATATACATACATTCTCACACCTATATTAAAAAAAGCCATTGTATTTGTTAAAATAATATTATCTTGTTTAAGAGAGCGTGACATACAGAGAGACGGACACTCCGCCATTACATATATACTGTATATATTTTATTATAAATAAATATATTTTAAATAACAGTGGCTAAAATGGCTGGTGGCCTAATGTCAATATTATTTTTAATTCTTTTTTTTTTAACACACTTTTTTCCCCCATTCACACTCCCACTCACACACAGTCTTTTCGGCAACTTAGACCATGTAAGACTTTATACGATACTCAGTATTTTAGTAATTATCTATTGGGAGTCCAGGCATTCTTATTTAAGTCATTTAGATACCAAATGGCTTAAATAAAATCATCGGACTGCCTGGGGTGACCCGCGACCCTTGGTATACAAGGCCAGAGTGCTAGCTACTACACCAAGCCAGAGGGCTTATTTTTAAATAAATAATAAATATGTTATCGAGGTGAATCAATATGTAGTAGAACAAGTAAAAGGCCAAGTAGCTATGTTTATTTCTTTATTATAGAACCCACAGCGACGTTTCGGTCGACTATGCGACCATCTTCATGGCTAGGGTTCAGTAAACAGAAAAATCCTCTTCTCTTTGACAGACATTTCATAAAATTCATTACGATCTATCCGATATAATGCATTCAGCGCCAAAGTCAATATGATGAATATATTGACTTTGGGCTTTATTCCATTAAAAAAAAAAAAAGAAAAATCTCATAACCCGTGATCTGATTGTTGTGTTACAGGGCAGGGCAGAATCGAGCCGAAGAGAGTTTAGAGGAGCCGCCGATGGCACCCGAGCGGCCGGATGCGCAAGGCCACCTCGGGGTGGCTCTGGTACAGAGCCGTTCGGCACGACCAATCCAATGGACAGCCAACCCTCACCACCTTCTCACCTCAACCACCTTTAATGTGGTATATTTACCAGTATATGGACATGTCCAGTGTCTCAAACTACTTCACCTCATTCTATTGATTTCCAGGAAGGAGATGGGCCCGAATAGACCTCGTCTTGGTGAAGATGACGAGCTCACTTCCCTTTCCTGGCTACAAGATGAAAATCTCCTCAAAGGTACTAGCGTTAACACGGGCTTCAATCATTTCATTAAAAGGGGGATCTGATGACTCACTTGTACTGGAGGTTGTTCAACAACAACTTTCGATCTAATTAAAGTAAATATTATTTATTTTAATTCGATTTTTTTTTAACGGAATCCCCTAAAGGCACCACGCCCGAAGAGGACAAACTCTCATTGCAATATTTTCCAAATCTAATTGATCTAGCCCCAGGGTAGCCGGTTTCTATAGCGAATTAGTGTGAGGTAGATCTTGTAGTAAGGAGCGATTGCAGCTACGTTTATTTTGTTTATTAATCACTTCAAGCCGACATTTCGGCGACGAACAAAATCTCTAGGTTAGATTCACTAACCTTGACTGGCATGGTTCTTGGTAAATGGCAAGAAACAATTTACACAATTGCGCCATTCGCCAGTCTGAGGCTGAGGATGGCCGTATATCTAACCGAAAACGTCGGCTCTAGGTGATTAATAAACGAAATAAACGCTGCTTCGTTCTTTTCTTTTATTCCTTACTATGAAATTCTTTTATAGCACCCCTCTTATATTTTTTTAAAGACAAAATTAACTAATTTCTGATAATAAAAAATATGATGTTAACCTAAAAAATACAGTAAGAGTCCCGTTAATCCGAACTAATTGGGACCGAGGGCTGTCTTTCGGATTATCTGAAGTTCGGATTAACCGGAATCTTAAGCTAGAATTAGTTAATTTTGATAATAAAATCGTATTTATAACGTTGTAAACCGTGAAACTTGTCGGTGATATTAACCTCTAAATAAATACTTCATATTTTTTACGTTTAATTAAGAGAAAAAGAAACTCATTAATTTGCGTGATGTGTGAACGCGGTTATTTAGAACTGGCCGTATTGAGGAAGGATCGGGGAGGAGTATTTTTTGGTAAAATAAAGTTCCTTTAATGTCTAATTTTCATTTATATTCCTCTCTTTTAAAAAAAATCGTACGCGAAAAGAGTTCGATTAACCGGAAGTTCGGATTAGCGAGGTTCGATTACCTGGACTCTACTGTAATTGATTTT
>JAKCPI010006120.1:0-18144 GCA_023213315.1 Euborellia annulipes
ATGTTACCTATTAAAAATATTAGTAATAAAGAGATTGAAATTAAAAATGAACAAGTTTTGACCAGGTTAGATAGAAGTAGTGATAAAATAGAAATTTTGCAAAAAAAAAGTTCAAACTTTCAAGGGCAAATTACTAAGGAAATGATTAATAGGGTTAAAGAAACAAAAGAAAATGAAATAAATGATTTAGTTAAGTTATTAAATAAATATAGAAGTTGTTTTGCCTTTTCGTTAAATGAATTAGGGTGTACAGAGTTAGTAGAAATGGAGATAGTTGAAGAGGAGAGCAGTAAGCCGGTTAGATGCAAACCATATAAAGTAAACAGCGAGGAGAGGGTAACAATTAGAGAAATAGTGGATGATTGGAAGAAGGCAGGGATAGTAAGTGAAACTCGTTCTCCTTACGCAAGTCCTGTAATGTTAGTGAGAAAGAAAAACGGGGAGCCAAGATTGGTAGTGGACTATAGGAGATTGAATAAACAGACGGTGAAACAAAATTTTCCGTTTCCATTAATAGATGATCAGTTAACAAGTTTAGCAAACGCGGAATTATTTTGTACATTGGATCTTGCTCATGGATATTTACAAATTCCGTTAAGCGAGGATTCGAAAGATAAAACAGCTTTTATTACCCCAGATACGACAGGAAGGTTTGAGAGAATGATGTTTGGTTTAACAAATGCCCCATATGAATTTGTCCGTCTCATGGATATAGCTTTAGGGAGTTTGAAAAATAAAGTCGCTTTTTGTTTTATGGACGATTTCTTAATTCCGGCTAGAAATTGGAGCAATATGCTAGAGTCACTCGAGTTAGTTTTTCAAGCTCATAAGAATGCAAAGTTAACGTTAAGATTAACTAAATGTGTGTTTGGGCAAAAAGAAATCGAGTATTTAGGGTTCATAATTTCGAAAGGGTGCTTGAAACCGGGTGTAAAGAAAATAGAAACTATTATTAATTTTCCAAGGCCAGGTAGTGTACACCAAGTGAGACAATTTTTAGGGTTATCAGGATTTTTTAGACGATTTATTAAATGCTATGCCAAGTTAGCAGAACCATTAACGCGATTAACTAAAAAGGGAATAATTTTCGAATGGAAAGATCAGCAAGAGACAGCGTTTAAAAATTTAAAGCAAATTTTAACTAATGGTTTAAAATTATTTGATAGAAATGCGAGAACGGAATTGCATACGGATGCAAGTAAAGAGGGTTTAGCGGGAATGTTAATGCAGGAAGATAAAAACGGATGTTTACATTTAGTCTATTGTGTATCAAAGAAAACAACCGATATAGAGAAATATTACGATTCGTCAAAGCTTGAATTAATGGCGATAGTTTGGTCGGTAGAACAGCTTAGACAATTTTTAATTGATATTGAATTTGTAGTAGTTACAGATTGTCAAGCTCTTATATATATGAATAAACTTAAAATGACTAATCCACAAATAGCGAGGTGGTCTACTCTTTTACAAGAATATAATATGACAATTAAACATAGAAAAGGGTTAAATATGAGTCATGTAGATGCATTAAGTCGTAATCCTGACGAGGACGCCTCTGACACTTGGGATGGGATAATCGACAACAAATTAAATGTGTTTATGACCATTTCCGAAAGAGATCAGGTAGCGATGATGCAATATGAAGATTTAGAAATTCAAGGGAAAATCGCGATTTTAAAGAAACCACTAGAGGAGCGTTCTAATGAAGAAAATAAATTTGTTCAAGATTTAGAATTGATTGAAGGTTTATTATACAAGAAGATCAAAGTTAAGAATAGAATGAGAAGATTGTTTGTGATTCCAAAAGCGATGAGAAAAGCTATTGCAGTAAAATTTCATGGATTTTGGATTGGATAGAACTATAGCGAAAATAAGAGAAAAATATTGGTTCCCTAATATGAATCGATATATTAAACAACATATAAAAAGGTGTTTCGAATGTTTGATGAACAAGGTTCCGAGTGGAAAGCAACAAGGTTTGTTAAATCCGATTCCGCCAGGTGAGAGACCTTTTGCTACTATTCATATAGATCACATTGGTCCATTTATTACAAGTAAAAAGGAAAATAAATATATAATAGTAATCGTCGATAATTTAAGTAAATTTTTAGCATTGTTTGCAGTGAAAAAGATACAACCGAGAAAAATTTGATGGAATCTTTAGAAAAGTTTATTAATAAATTTGGTTTACCAAAAATTTTGATTTCAGATAGAGGGAGTGCATATACATCGAGAAATTTTGAAAATTTTTGCCAGGCGAATGGAATAAAACATGTTTTGAACTCAACACAACACCCAAAAGGTAATGGGCAAGTGGAAAGGAATAATAGAACACTACTTTCAGTGCTAGCGACCATGCAAACTGATTTAAAAGGAAAGGATTGGGATAAAAATATTGAAATAGTCGAAAGAAATTTAAATAATATGCAAAATAAAACTACAGGAAAGACGCCATTTGAAGTAATTTACGGATTTCAGCCAAGTTTTGTAGATGGAATACTCAGAGAAGTAGCATATGTAAATGAAGAGAAATGGAGAGATCCGAGAGAAGTTCATAGAGAAGTTAGAGATGAGGTAATCAGAAAGCAAGGTATTTACAAGAAAGCATATGATAAGAAACATTGCAATGCGCATAAGTACGAAGTAGGAGAAATTGTGGTTATGAGAAGGGCACCGGTATCAACAGGCGAAAGTACAAAATTGCAAATGAAGTTTCGAGGTCCACTGGTGATAGTGAAATTCTTACCAGGAGACACATATAGGGTATGTGATTTAAATGACACGAAAGAAAGAAGATATGCGACTACAGCTCATGCGTCTCAATTGAAAGGCAACAAGTTGTTCAAAATGAATGAGGGAAAAGAAGAAGAAGAAGAAGAAGAGGAAGAAGAGGGGTTGGAAGCATTCGATTGAGGACAATCGAAATGTTCAGGATGGCCGAATGTAAGAAGAGAGAAGAGGTGACGTCACGGTATAAGGGAGGTGGATACTAGAGGGATTGACTTGAGACTTTTTGTTTTGGAGTTGGTTTATTGATTTTATGTAACGAAGGTGTAATTTGTTGTGTTGCGAGTAATAAAGATTATTTTTTGTAATTTGTGAAGATTTTTTGAGGAAGTTAACCGAAATAGTTAACAATGGTACCCAAGTTAGATACCTCTTTGGAACGTTACATTTGAACAAAATCGGCCAAAGAGTACTAGTACGGAAGAAAAATGGTTGCCATGTTAACGAAATATAAATATTTTTCCCATGTTTATAAATTTTACATCTTGGATTCAAATGTACCGTAATGTCGGAAACTAAATATATATATCTACTAGACGCAAAGCCCCGCCTTCGGCGGGGGTGCCCCTAGCCAGGGGTGGGCCTCCTGGCCCCTCCTTCTCTTCCTTTTTAATTGAATGTTGTTTTTTTATAAAAAATATATATATATACACCCACGGACATATATTTTTTTTTTTTTTTTTTTAAATATATAATTTTTTTTATGGTTTATTAATATTCAAAAGAAAGTTTTTGTGTGATACAATTTCTTTGGGGGCCCCCCCCGGCCACACAAAAAATATACCCCCAATTATAATTATTATTGTAATTTAAAATAAATAAATAAAAAATTGTTAACAAAGGTGAATATTTATATTTTTTTTGGCACCGCTACTTCTTCTTTAATTTTTTTTTTTTTTTATATTTTAATTACTAATTAATTAACTTTATTTTTTTTTTTAAAACAAAACCAGACCTGTCTTTAAATAACAAAAACATTAAAATATAATTTGTTTAGTTTTATTGGAGTAGTTCAGTTACATTCACACACACACAAAAATAAAATAAATATATATAAATAAATAAAAAATAAAATATATACAAAAAAAATCTGGTGCGAAAAAAAGCACAGAACTCTTACTTTCGGTAATCGAAAGTTGTGTGCTGTGCGACAGCCACACCAGATTTTTATAGAATTTAATTGAACATTGTATAATTGTTTAAATAACTTTTTTTTCCACTAGGTCCAGTCTTTCCTTGTGTAATCTGTAAAACCAACTTTATAAATTTATATTTTCTCTGGAAACATTCCAAGAAATGTCTATCACACGTCAATCAAAGCTTAGATAAAAGAAAATTGAATTTTCTAAAAACACACTCAAAGAAAGGTAAAAGTAAAAGCAATTTAGAAATTTCATAATGTCGTTTTTTATTTAATGTGCTGCGGGGGCGGAGGGGGGGGGGGGGGGGGGGCTGGGCCCCCCCTTGGCTTTCAACCTTAAAAAATTAAAAAAATAAACAAATTTAACATTTTCCCATTGGGAATTATTCTTCTTAACCCCCCAATCTTCTTCTATTTTTTTATTTTTTTTTTTTTAAATTTATTTTTTAAATCATTTAATTCCCAACCCCTCGGGCGCTAAAGAGGGGGTTTCCCCCCAACGATGTGCTTATTTTATTTTCAGAAAAGGAAAAGGAATTGTTTGAAAAAAACAAAGAGGAAGATTCCAAGAAAAAGGATGAAAATAAAAGAAATCGGTCAACTTCTATAAAAAGGAATCAGAACACGTCGCTGACCAAGACAAAAATACTTTCTGTAAAATCTTTTACATGTGAGATTTGTTCAAAACATTTAACTCAAATCTCAACTCAGGGCTCATTTAGTTGTCTTCTGGACAAAAGTTTAAGGGTTTCTTTTTGTTTTGTGGGTTGTTTCCTCACTGGCTTTTTTCATTCTCACTAATGTGAGATTTGTTCAAAACAATTTAATCTCAAATCTCAACTCAGGCCTCATTTAGTTGTTCATTCTGGACAAAAGCCTTTTAAATGTGAGATTTGTTCAAAACAATTTAAACGCAAATTTGATCTCTCGACTCATTTAGTTATTCATTCTGGACAAAAATCTTTTAAATGTGAGATTTGTTCAAAACAATTTAAAATCAAATCTCAACTCAGGGCTCATTTAGTTATTCATTCTAAACAAAAACCATTTAAATGTGAGATTTGTTCCAAACAATTTATACAGAAATCTCATCTCACTGCTCATTTAGTTATTCATTCTGAACAAAAACCATTTAAATGTGAGATTTGTTCAAAACAATTTAAACGCAAATTTGATCTCACGCAACATTTAGTTATTCATTCTGAACAAAAACCATTTAAATGTGAGATTTGTTCAAAACAATTTAATCTCAAATCTAATCTCACGAAACATTTAGTTATTCATTCTGGACAAAAATCTTTTAAATGTGAGATTTGTTCAAAACAATTTAAAATCAAATCTCAACTCAGGGCTCATTTAGTTATTCATTCTAAACAAAAACCATTTAAATGTGAGATTTGTTCAAAACAATTTAAACGCAAATTTGATCTCACGCAACATTTAGTTATTCATTCTGAACAAAAACCATTTAAATGTGAGATTTGTTCAAAACAATTTAATCTCAAATCTAATCTCACGAAACATTTAGTTATTCATTCTGGACAAAAATCTTTTAAATGTGAGATTTGTTCAAAACAATTTAAACGCAAATCTCATCTCTCGACTCATTTAGTTATTCATTCTAGAGATATCAAATTAAAATAAATTGCCTATAAGGAGGAGTAGGAGTGTAGATGTTACGCATGATGGCCAAGATGGCCTTAAGTGTCTTAAAAAGTAACAAAAAAAAAAAAAAAATTCATTGCGTAGTTTTATGAAACCACGATGCAAGTGAAACTTTTTTTCGGATCGTAGGCTTTTAACTGAAAATTTTCAGAAAATTATTCAATTATGATTATTAAAATCGCGTTTTTAATCTTACCTTAATAATTGGAAAATGGGAAATCAATTGGCGTATGTTAAATTAAAAACTGAGAAAAATATTTATTTAGTATTTGAATCATTTTAAATTATATTTTATCAATTTAAAAATTGAAAAATTAAATCTCACAATTATTTTTTTATAATTCGTCATATATATTAAATTTTAACTTTCCTATTTTTGTCCTCATGACTTGTGACGTCATAACTTGTAGCGTCACGGCCTTTGACGTCACGGCTTGTAACGTGAAATGCTGATAGAGAAACGAAAAAATTTGTGTCGATCAAAATAAAGTTTCACTTTAAAATACACTTATTACGAAAGTAATAATGGGTAAAAAATAGTAATGGGAAAATATTTATTTATATTTTGTTACCATGGCAACCATTTTTCCTATCTTTTCTATCGAGTACAAGAGTAAAGTGGTCTTCAGAAGATTTCAATGGCAAAATGAGAATATACATTTTAAACAGCATCTAAAAAATAATTGATTTTTGAATTAAAAAAAAAAATCGTTGGAGCAAATTTTGAGAAAATCGAAACATCAGTTAAGTACTAGTACTCTTTGTCTGATTTTGTATAAAAGCTTATTTTTACGCTCTCGGGGGTGTTAAACTTATACGGGTATATAAAATTTCAGCCTCATAGCTCAATTCCTTCATGCTTAAAAGTGAACACCGACACACACACACACAGACAGACCATATCGCGAAAAACTCTGTGTGTGTGTGTGTGTGTGTGTTCACTTTTAAGCATGAAGGAATTGAGCTATGAGGCTGAAATTTTTTATATATTAGTTAAACACCCCCAGGAAGCGTGAAAATAAGCTTTTAATCAAAATCGGCTAAACATATGTCGACACGAAAATCTGGTGGGACAAGCACAAAACACAACTTTCGATTACCGAAGGTAAGAGAAAGTTGTGTGTTGTGCGACAATCACACCAGATTTTTTGGATTCAGGTTTCCCTCACCCGACGGCCCTTCGACTTCAACTCCTGAAATTAATATTAATCCCTCTTCCTCCGGACGTCCTCAGCGTGAACACCGGATACCCGCGCATTTAAGGGATTATCTAAATATTATTTAAATGGAATAAAGGAGGAGAATGTGATGGTAGCAACTATTTGAACAAGTCTGAAGTGAGCAACTTTAGATTTAATTAAAGCAACAATAGAAACAAATTTATTGACTCTGATTATTGTATTTTAATGCGACGTTTGTGTTAATAAAAACCTAAATGGTAATCTTGTGTTCTTATTCTCGCTATTACAAGTAACTAGACATGTAATTAAAATTTTAAAGTAGAATGGCCTATTTTCCTTCAGCACTCCCTGAACCCATTCCGCTCCTCGGACCGATCTAAAATCTCTCACTATCTGTATCGGCCAAATCATCGAAAACACACTAGAGGTCAAGTACTAGACGAATTTTCTGGTACCTCGCCAGTATATGGACTTACGAATTTAGAAATAATAATTAAATGGTAATTAATGGGAGAATAAGAAAAGAGTTATTTAAAATGGTATGAATTTAATAATTATAAATATAACTTAAAATAAAATAAAGGAATAAAGAATATATAAATGGAATATAAATTAAATCAAAAAGAAGAATTATTATAATACTTAAACAAAAACAACAAACTTTGGAATATGATAAAGAAAGTTAGAGAAAAATAATAATAATAAATATGGTTTTCAAACTTATCGGTTCTGGTGACAATTAACAGATGATAGAGATGAAATAATGATCAAAATATAATAATTATAATTAACAACAAACACAAATAAATAGACGACACAAAGCAAATTTGCAAAGGCCTTTTCAAAACAAAGGCGATGGCGATTTCAACGAAAAAACGAACGAATTGACATATGGCGAACGAACGAATCGAGTGTCAAAGACATAGATAATATAGATGGGAAAGCCTGTCAAACTCGTCACAACTGCAACAACAGACGCCTGTTAGCGCTAGAGTCGCAAAGTGACGTCATTCGTGAATTGGCTCCGCCCTTCACCGCTACGCCCTTTTGCCCCCCCACGTGTTAATGTAAAAATATCAATTTTTTTCTGAAAACGAAAATATAAAAACATCTTGAGTAAAGACGTATTTATATAGGTCTATAAGGTATAAACAATAAGACAAAGTTATTATGGTTAAAGAGTTGAAATTTTTATTTTTGCTTTATCAAAATACACATGGTTTTTTTCGCCATCTTAGGTCATATAGACATTAAAACATACATAAAAATATTATATATTATTATGATACATATTATCCACACATTATTTGCACTATTTGGTATCCAAATAAATTAACAAGTTAAAAAAAAATTAATAATTTAGCTAAGGTCTTTAATTGATAAATAGAATATATTACTTATAGTACACATTTTCCACGGTAAATAAACCACAACTTGAGCTTGGGAAACGATGCAATCTTCTTTCCTTTCCAAATTTCTTGCACACATAAGATTTAAACACCATTTTGATGATAATAATAATATGAAATTAATAGGCACGAGTTATGATGTTTTGCAACGCTTTTCAAGTAGAAGTAGTAAGGGTATGCTGGTAGCACACGAATCAAACAAACACAATGTGACAAGTGGACTGCCGCTAGCATGCCGATTTGAGTATAGTGGGCGGAGCTACCGAATCTGGGACTGCGACGCTAGCGCCTCTTACCTCTGGCGTTAGCAACTTTTCTTATGTCAAATCCTGTGAGTTACAACCCCATGGTCAAAGACGCAATGTCCGACAGCACGTTGTCCAGGCATGGAGATCACGTGTCCTGTCACAAGGGTGGCGACTATGAGGGCTGAGAGAGGGCCGAATGCTCCCTTTCATGCCATCTTTTGACCACCGACAAAACTTCCAAAATTATTGCGCGGGTGGCGCAAACACTATCACCTACGAAATAAAAACTTTTCTAGATAGACCTCAATATTTTCTTTTGTAACTTTTTCATTAAAAGTTAATTTTTTTAACGCCTCTTTGAATTTAAAAATTCTTGAATGAATAAATATCAAGGGGTTTAAAAGTTTAGACTTTTTGTGTAATTGCCCCCCCCCCCCCGAAATTTTTAATTCTTCTATTTCTTCAAATATTAACATGCTTTTTTGGATTTAAAATTCTTGAATGAATATCTATTAAGGGATTAAAAATTTAAAGATTTATTGTGCAATTGCCCCACCCCCGAAATTTTTATTTTAAAATTGTTGATTTTTTTTAATAGGTCCCTATCCGCATGATTTCATTTGCATTCCCGTTGGCCCGAATCAGTTTATTAAAGGGAAATTTAGGCTTGCTTCTTGCCCGTAATTTTCTCATGGCCTTCAAAACCCAGAGGCCGGGCCGGGCGAATACTCAAATTTTAAACTTGAGTCATTGTATCTTCATTTAGGCAAAAATAATATGGTTTTAAAATTAAGAGAAAAACTACTGATCACGTACCGAGACGCCGCCCGCCAGGGCCAAGTTGAGATGGGCGCGGCGAAGCCGCGCCTTTCTCAACTTGTATAAATATAAGCCAAAAGGGGATCAGCTGTTAGACTAGCCTGCCATCTATTGCAAGAATGCTGAACTAATTTGACAGATGATTTTTAAATAAATCATCTAAGCTTATTTTAAAAATTTCTTAATTAATATGTGATTAATAATAACAATAAATTCATTTTTAAATTTAAAAAAAATTAAAGATTATTGGGACAGATTGTTTTTTTTGTATTTGCTTGATAACAAAAAAATTAATTACTATAATTTTTTAATAAATCATTAAAAAAATTATAGCTCGATGTCCCAATAATCTCTTATGAATTTAATTCATTTAAAAAAAAACGCATTTAAAAATTCCTTATAATAGTCTAGTTTTTTTTAAAGTACGCTTAGACGTCGCTCATGAAACCCCCTTAATAATTTCCGGCCACTTTGAATATGTGTCTATTATTAAAAAAAAAAAAAAACACGATTTGAACGCCCCTGCCAAATCGATATGGATTCTTTGCCACGGAGGTTCACAAATTGGCCATGCTACTGGAGTGCTTTTCATTGCGTTATGACTCAAAAAAGAACAATTTTTACAACTTCTCGTTACTTTCTCGATTTCTTCATCAAAGTGGGGCCACCATAAATATTGCCTCGCTAATGACTTCATCTTGACTATCCCAAAATGTATTTCATTTAGAAATTTTACAATTCTTGGCCGATATACTTTGGGAATTACTGTTCGAAGACCGCGCATAATGCAACCATTATAGGTACTAAGTTCCTTTTTTTATTCGAAAATAGGGCTTTAACTTTTCATTGGGGAAATAATCAGACCATCCTTTTAGAATATAATTTTTAATTTTATCTAAATCCGCATCCTTATTAATCTCAGCCAAAAACATCGGAGATGCAAAAAGGGGCGCCTCGCATTATTTTTGCCCAGCGTCGAGGTGAAATCAAAAAAAATGCGCCTCGCTTTTCTGATTTATATAAAAGCGAGGAAATATTTTCACTTAAATAAAACCCCTACAGAATTTTATTTGTTTCATATATCCTCGCTTTTATATAAATCAGAAAAGCGAGGCGCATTTTTTTGATTTCACCTCGACGCTGGGCAAAAATAATGCGAGGCGCCCCTTTTTGCATCTCCGATGTTTTTGGCTGAGATTTCACTTCTTTTTGTGAAATATTAAATTTAAATTTTATTTAATAATTTTTGCTTATTAAATATTAAGTTATCCCATGAATAGATCTTTTAATATGCATTCCAAACAGTAAAAAATAAATACATCGTTTGGTATTAATTCAAAATGATAAACATAGGATTTCACCAAATTTTATAAAATTTTAGGATTTTTATTTTTATTATGTTGGTAAGATGTAAACAGGGATGGGCGTTAATCAGTTACATGTATTTGAAATACAAGATACCAAATACAATATTAATTGGTATCTTGTAACTCGTTACAGCATAGGCAAAGTAATTGCTATCTTGTATTTCGTTACATTTTTTAGTAATTGGTATCTGAAATTCGAGATACCAAATACTTTTTTTTTTTTTAATTTGCCGCAGTGTAAAAAGTCTTGCAGAGGGAGCTGAAACCGTTTTAATTTATTTAATATTACTGTATGTAATCGTCGTGTGGGTTCTCTGCTCCGAATCTTAGTAAAAACCAGTAATGAGAAGTCAATCAATCCGCCAAATTTTCACTCTTCGTTAAAAAACTTTTTTGCTTTCTTCTTTCAACCAGCTCTCAACAACTAAATCTTTGTTCTTCTGCCCCAGTTGAAAGACTGTTTTCATTTGCGGGTTTATTCATTCTCCATCAAGTTCCAGATTATCCGACAAAACTTTTGAAAACTTGGTTTTTTGAAACCTTTTCATATTTTTATAAATACATTTTTTTAGTGTCATGATTAATTTTATTGTTTTCGATTTTCCAAAGGTATTCTCCAATATAAGCTTTGCTGCCACTTTCCTAAACTAAATTTATTTAGGGTTCCAGATAGAGCCCTGCACGGGCCGATTTTTTTGGCCCGGGCCGGCCCGTGTCCGTATTTTTTTTGACTTCCCGCCCGTACCCGGCCAGTAATTTTTTACCATTCTTCAGGTCCGCCCGGAATTTTTTCAAACCCGCCCATACCCGCCCGAGATTTAGTGAATGAATGAACGAATGTCTAGCAATTTTTAAATAAAATTTCATTTGCAAGCCCGTCAGCCCGAACCCGTTTATTTAGACTTGGTACCCGCCCGTACCCGCCCGTAATTTTTTCATGGCCTCCAAAGCGCGCGGGCCGGGCGGGTAACGGGCCTACGGGCCAACCCGTACCCGTGCAGGGCTCTAGTTCCAGAATTACCCCACCAAAAAGTATTTTAAAATCAAGGAAAAATTTGTTTGTAATTGGTATTTTCAATGTATTTGAAATACGTAATTGGTATCTTGTATCTCGTTACACAAACCCGTGAATAATTGGTATCTTGTATTTCGTTACAAAAATCTGAAGTAATTGGTATTTTGTATCTCGTTACTCAAAATCGAGTAACTTGCCCATCCCTGGATGTAAATACATCGTTTGGTATCCATTCGAAACGATAAACATAGGATTTCCCTAAATTTTATAAAATTTTAGGTTTTTTATTTTTGTTATGTTGGTAGAATGTAAATACATCGTTTGGCATCCATTCGAAACGATAAACATAGGATTTCACCAAATTTTATAAAATTTTAGGTTTTTTATTTTTGTTATGTTGGTGGAATGTAAATACTTCGTTTGGTATCCATTCGAAACGATAAACATAGGATTTCACCAAATTTTATAAAATTTTAGGATTTTTATTTTTATTATGTTGGTAGGATGTAAATACATCGTTTGGCATCCATTCAAAACGATAAACATAGGATTTCACCAAATTTTATAAAATTTTAGGTTTTTTATTTTTGTTATGTTGGTGGAATGTAAATACTTCGTTTGGTATCCATTCGAAACGATAAACATAGGATTTCACCAAATTTTATAAAATTTTAGGATTTTTATTTTTATTATGTTGGTAGGATGTAAATACATCGTTTGGTATCCATTCAAAACGATAAACATAGGATTTCACCAAATTTTATAAAATTTTAGGTTTTTTATTTTTGTTATGTTGGTGGAATGTAAATACTTCGTTTGGTATCCATTCGAAACGATAAACATAGGATTTCACCAAATTTTATAAAATTTTAGGATTTTTATTTTTGTTATGTTGGTAGAATGTAAATACATCGTTTGGCATCCATTCGAAACGATAAACATAGGATTTCACCAAATTTTATAAAATTTTAGGTTTTTTATTTTTGTTATGTTGGTGGAATGTAAATACTTCGTTTGGTATCCATTCGAAACGATAAACATAGGATTTCACCAAATTTTATAAAATTTTAGGATTTTTATTTTTGTTATGTTGGTAGGATGTAAATACATCGTTTGGTATCCATTCAAAACGATAAACATAGGATTTCACCAAATTTTATAAAATTTTAGGATTTTTATTTTTGTTATGTTGGTAGCACTTCTTCTTATCACGTTAATCTATTGTATTTCTATCTGAATGGATTTATCCTAAAAATTGTTATTCCATTAGGGATGAAAATTACTAATATTAATAGATATGTTCCTAGATGACGTCATCAGGGAGCAAAATAGTCAAAATTGTCTTTTCGCCATGTTAAAGATAGGACAAATTTGAAATTTTGAATACCTCTCAAAAAGTCACTTTTGATCCAAAATGAAATTTTATATCAAAGGTATCGGGTTTTTGATAGTATCTATTTGTATTTTAAATTTCATCCAAATCGGTCCAGCAGGGAAACCTGTAGCTTTGTCTAAAAATTTGAAAATTGAAGAAAAGAATGAAAAAAAAAGAAAAAAAAAAAAAAAAAAAAAAAAAAAAAAAAAAGGAAAAATAAGAGACTAACTTTTGACCTTCCGAAATCGGCAAAATCTCAACTTTGAGCCTCTGCCATTCTTTTTGGGACTGGAATTTTTTTTTGAATTCGTTCTCAAAATAATCCTTATTTATTCTAGTTTAATATAAAAAAAATTTGGCTCCGATATCTTAAAACCTTTTTGAGATATTCGCCCAGAAAGAGAAAAGTTTCTCAAAAAAATTTTTTCACGTCCCTATCTTTTATTAAGGATTTAAAATCATTCTTGATAATATAGTCTAGGGACGACTCGTCCATCTAAATGCAATGGGCCATTGGCATCTATTGGAATGTCAACTAAATGGTAATATTAAGAGTTTATTTGCTTTCTTTTGCTTTTTACTTGCTCGGCGACGAGTCGCTCCCGCGACTCTTGATTTCTTTTGCTATCTCCGCCGCTGTGATGAGATGATTTTCAAATTGATCTTCATATAAAGAAATAATTAACGCATTATCTCCTCAATTATTTAAGGTACTCCTAATGAAATTAAACCAACTAAATGTTAGTTTCCAAAAGATTTTTTTCAAAAAAGCTTTAATTACTTCGTTTGTCATGGGGTTAGAAAATAATAATGTTCGCAAATATTTGATGCAACAGGATCTTAAAACGTTTGAAAAAACACTAGAAACCGCGCGTTCTATAGAAACAGTGTACATAGAGAGTAGGAATAACTCAGAAAATAAGGTTGATAATTATAAAGAGGATATACAAGCAATAAATAAAAAGAAACCGGCAGGGTATAGTAGTAATAAAAATTTTAATGATTTGAAATGTTTTTCTTGTGGAGGGGCCAATCATTTTAGGGCTAATTGCTATTTTAGAAATAGTATCTGTAGTGGGCAGCTCCTATTGTAGTAGTTCCTAAACCAGGAGGAGCTGTGAGAGTGTGTGCTGATTTTAGTACAGGATTAAACGATGCATTAGATATTCACAAGTACCCCTTGCCTAATTTTGAAGAATTATTCGCTTCCTTGAATGAGGGTCAAACATTTTTTAAAATTGACCTATTCGATGCTTACTTGCAGGATGAAATGGATGAGGAAAGCAAGAAACTAGTAGTGCTTAACACACAAATGATTGTTTCAGTATAATAGGCTTCCTTTTGGGATAGCCTCTGCGCCTAGTATATTTCAGCAAATAATGGACCAAATGCTAGCAGATTGTGAGGGTACGATGTCTTATTTAGATGATACAGTAGTGACAGAGAAAAACGATGAAAAGCATCTACTTAAGGCATTTGTATAAGGTATTAGATAAAGTAGAAAGGCTCTCTTTATTTGCTGCACCTGTATTTGCTCTCTTCCATTTCATAACATCATCAGCAACATCTCTTCAACTTGTTAGATAATTTTATATTCAAAAATAAGATGAGATGCTTTCCAAAAGTTTTAATTCACATTTTGTTTTTTCTTTATTAACCATATAAAAATGCATTTTGAAGATCAAATTAAGATAAAATTAAAAGCAGTATTATAGTTTTTTCTTCTTTTTCTATTATAGAAACCAAAACAAATAATTACTTTTGAATATTTTAAAATCTTGAGGTAATAGATTTGCCACACCTGTCAAATTCCACTTTTCGGGTCATATATATTCTAAAATTAATTTTCATCAATAGCTAATGAAATTATGGAATTGGGTACGAAGATTGAGGAATGTGAATTAATTAGTTTCATCATTGAAGGTCTACCAAGGAGATACAGCGAAGTGACAACGGCTATATCGTCTAATCCGGGATACATAAGTATGAAGTTGTTAGAGAAACATTATTGAAATTTGAAAGAAAATATGAAAATAAGGGAAAAGAAAGGGTTAATCTTTACTATAAAGTTCGCTCCCACCAGAGTGCGCTGACGTGCTTTACTCACGATTCTCTCGTTCTCCACTTTGTGATTCGTTCTTTGAATTTAATTTTAAAATCGCCATGATAATCGAATAAATTTTAAATAACTTACAGGGACTCCTTGTCCGAGAGCCGCCTCGAGACCTTCGGTAATTAAGGTCGGTTCTCTTTTAGATTAAAAAATGTTTATTAAGAATATTTTAAATAACATGCAGGGATCCGAGAGTCAGTCTTAAGGTAAGGATCTTCTTGTTTCCTTTAGATAAAAAAAAGCTACTGAATCGTTAGTGATAAAACAAATGGCGCGCGCGAAGTGAACTTTATAGTAAAGATTAACCAAAGAAAGAAAGTTATTCCAACGCGTTTCGTGCAAATGTATATAGAAGCAAAGGAGAGTGTTTTTCATGCGGAAGGATGGGACATCGGGCACGCGATTGATTGTTGGTTTAAAAATAAAACAAATGAAGGGAACGTATATAGAAGAGAAAATCCAAAGTGGCGCAGTCAAGAATCTCGATATGAAAGAGGATTCAGAACTCAAGAAAATAGAAAAGAATATACGAGTTTGGCAAACGAATTTTCAATGAAATGCAAGAGAAGTACAGAAAAAAGTGATTGACGAACGTGTGGAAGAAATGAATTGGATTTTGGGCTCGGGATGTTCATCGCATATGACGTGTCAGAGAGAGAAGATGATTGAAAAAATTCCAGAGAAAATTGAGAGCGGAAGAAGGAAGAAAAATTCAGTCTGTGTGCAGAGAAAGAAGCATCAGAGGAACTTCAAATGTAAGAGATGTCGGGGATGTGAAAGTGAATCTAGAAAAAGTTTTACACACGTTCCGAATTTGAACGGAAATTTGATGTCTGTACCGCAGTTAGTCAAAGTTGGAAAACGAATAATTTTAGACGATAGAGGGGCCAAAATATATGAGAAGAAGACTCGAGAATTAATTGCTGAAGGAAAATTTGAAAATAATACGTTTACGCTAAAACTGGAAGTAGGCAAGCTCAAATGTATGAAGGCAAATGAAACAAATAAAGAATTATGGCACAGAAGACTTGGTCACGTCATGATCCGTTGGAGTGGGATAGATTTCGTAAGGCCAGAACCCAATGTCAGAAGACCATCAATGAGGCTAAAAGGACCTTCGAGCAGAGGAAATGCGACCAATTGGCATCCTGCCCAAATGGTAGTCGACGCTTCTGGTCTTTGGCCAAGGCAGTAGGCCGTAACTTTTCCTCATCTTCATTTCCACCTCTTAATTTGCCTGATGGTAAAATTGCCACTACCCCATTTGAAAAAGCCCAAATCTTTGCTTCTCTCTTCGCATCCAATTCTACTATTGACGATAGAGCCAATAGTCGCGATCCTCCGACCCAGCATTCCAATAAAATTTCAATGAATAAAATTCATTTTAGGGATAAACTAATTAAAAAGGTTATTAAGGAGCTAGTAATCGACAAATCTCCAGGCCCTGACGGTATTCCCCCCATCGTCATTAAAAAATGTTCCCCTGAATTGGTCCCAATATTATCCAGGTTGTTCAACCTCTCATTTTCCTCGGGACATTTTCCCGACTCTTGGAAATTGGCAAATATTCAACCCATTCCCAAAAAAGGTGACTCCTCTCTTCCCAGCAACTATCGCCCAATCGCAATAACCTCCATACTATCCAAAATTATGGAAAAAGCCCTCAACATTCAAATTTTAAATCATCTGGAACATTGCGGAATGATGAATGATAGGCAATATGGTTTCAGGCATGCTCGTTCGACTGGGGATATTTTGAGCTTTGTCACACACCTCTGGAACAAAGCCATGGAAATGAAAGGGGAAACTATTGCAGTTGCTCTTGACATTTCGAAGGCTTTCGATCAGGTATGGCATAAAAATCTTTATGCTAAACTTCCATCTTTTGGCCTATCCTCTGAGCTGTGCCAGTGGATCAAGAGCTTTCTAACGGAGCGAAAGATCTCGGTTGTAGTTGACGGTGTGTCTTCTATTCCGCATTCAATCAACGCAGGTGTTCCCCAGGGATCTGTCCTCTCTCCCACCCTATTCCTTATGTACATTAACGATCTCATGGGAGTAACCTCCAACCCAATTCATTGCTTTGCTGATGACAGTACCCTGCACTCAGTCAGGACTGGTGAAACCTCATCCACTGGTCGTCTGGGGGCTGTGTCGTCGATAAATGATGATCTTGGTCTCTTGGAGGAATGGGGAAACCTCAATCAAGTAAAATTCAATTCCCAAAAAACTCAATGTTGTTTAATTTCTAGACAAAAAAATAGGATTTGCCCTCCCCTTATTTACAGCAATAATAGTCTCGAGTTCAAAGATTCATTTTCTGTTCTGGGAGTGACAGTTACATCTGATCTCTCCTGGAGCAACCACATCTCTTCTGTGGTTAAATCTACCGCAAGGAAATTGGGTTTCCTATTCAAAACGAAGCGTTACTTTTCCTCCCAACAACTCCTAATCCTCTATAAAGCCCAAATTCGGCCGTGTCTTGAATATTGTTCCCACCTTTGGCGAGGGGCGTCAAAAGACGCTCTCTCCTCCTTGGAAGCCATACAGAGGCGTGCAATTAGACTGATAGGTGATTCTACCCTTACTGCATCCCTACAGTCACTAGATCATAGAAGAAGAGTATCTTCACTATCTCTCTTCTACAGGTATTACCATGGTCAATGCTCTGCCGAATTAAAATCAATTATCCCACCCAATGCAACATATTCACGGAACACAAGAGAGGCATCTTCCCAGCATCCCTATGCTGTTCAGATCACGACTAACAGAACAAAACAATTTCATTCTTCCTTTGTCCCCATGACCTCCCGTGATTGGAACAAGCTCCCTGCGTCTATCTTCCCCAAAACCTACAATCTTCAGACTTTCAAGTCTAACCTCAACAGGCATCTTCTCAGTTCCCGCAGTTGAGTTTCCCCTTTATGCTTCTCCTTTTGTTTTTATTTTCTTCCTGGCTGCATGTGACTATTGGTCATTATAGGTCTTCGGACCTTATGCACCCATTCCAAAAAAAAAAAAAAA